>SJYC01145938.1:0-51280 GCA_006408675.1 Madoqua kirkii | reverse complement strand
CAAGTGACGTCAGACAGAAAGACAAAGGTCACATGAGACCACTTATATGTGGGATCTAAGTGATACACATGGACTCATTTACCAAATAGAAATGGAGTCACAGACATTGAAAACAAATGTCTGGTTACCGGGGGAATAGGGGTGGGGAGGGGGGGGATAAATTGGGAGACTGGGGTTTGCATACACACACTGCTTCCGCTGTACCCAACTCTGTGCGGCTCCATGGACGGCAGCACCCCAGGCTTCCCTGTCCATCACCAACGCTGGTGCTTGCTCAACTCATGTCCATCACGTCGGTGATGCCATCCATCTCATCCTGGGTCGCCCTCTTCTCCTCCTGCCCTCAGTCTTCCCAACATCAGGGTCTTTTCCAGTAACTTCAAATCTACACATTTCCTTCTTCATTTACAAGCGTTATTTGGGACTAGTATATATGGGCAACTAACTTGATGTCGGATATGGGGTTGGAAGTTAATATCCAACACAATGAAGGCAAATAAGCACCTGGACCCTTGAGCTGGCATTTTTCTTCCAGGCTGGCAGTTCTTATCAGAGCTACTTAATTGGAATTGCAAACCTAATTACGGAGAAGGCAAGGGCACCCCACTCCAGTACTCTTGCCTGGAAAATCCCATGGGTGGAGGAGCCTGATAGGCTGCAGTCCATGGGATCGTGAAGAGTCGGACACGACTGAGCAACTTCACTTTCACTTTCATGCGTTGGAGAAGGAAATGGCACCCCATTCCAGTGTTCTTGCCTGGAGAATCCCAGGGACAGGGGAGCCTGGTGGGCTGCCATCTATGGGGTCCCACAGAGTCGGACACGACTGAAGCGACTTAGAAGCAGCAGCAGCACCCTAATTATTATTGCTGTTGTTTAAAGTCACTCAGTCATGTCCGACTCTTTGCGACTCCATGGGCTGTACCCCACCAGGCTCCCCTGCGCATGGGATTTCCCAGGCAAGGATACTGGAGTGGGTTGCCACTCTTTTCTCTATTGCCGCTACTATAAATATATGACAGATAACTAGTAAGGACCTCCTGCACAGCACAGGGAACTCTACCATACACTCTGTAATGCCCTATATGGGAAATGAATCTGGAAAACGGAATAAACGTATATAGATATATAAAACTGACTCACTTTGCTGTATACCTGAAACTTACACGATGCTGTACATCAACTATACTCCAATAAATATCAACAAAATAAAAATAAAGAAGAGACATGCCTTTTGGAAGGAGAAAAATTACAGCCTCAGACGTACCAGAGGTACACTGTCTTGTGCTATGAGGACACCGTTTACTAGAATGACATGCAGGGAAAACGCTGCGTGCAAACGTGGCTTTCAAGCGCACTGGTGAGTTAAAGTGTGCTCCAGCCAAGAATAACGACGACCACCTCTACTTGAACAGTGATGACGGCTCTCTGAGACCGACATAATCCGCCCCCTGCCATCTTTTCCTCTCGAATGCCTGGATTCATCATTTCCCGAAGAAAAAGCCACAGAGAAGATATTTCTTCAGTGAATCCTCAGTTCAAAAATTAAAAAAAAAAAATCACAAAGAAAACCGTTGATACGTTTTAAAGGGCACAGGGCTTCCTTTGACAAGCGTGGAATTTTCTTTCTTCGTGGGTCAGATGACTCCTCTGGCGAGGCACTGTACGAGGTATAGAAAGACACACGCATCTCTCCACAGTACTCTCCTGTCAGATTGGGGAACGCTGTCCAGTTTCACAGCATTTCTAGTTTCCGCTCAGACGGTTCTGGAAAGAGCTCACGGGCAGTGACCTCAATCAATGTGATCTCAACAGGCAGCCTGGCCATGAGCCACGTGCATCAGCTAAGAGCAGTCGGCCAGAGGATGCTGATCAGAGAGAAGGAAGGTATAAAGAAATGAAACGCCCCAGTCCCTCTAGAGGGGAGGATTGACTGCCCAAGACAACGTCACCTCGTAGTTGATCTAGACGTCCTTCCATTACTCAGTCGGACTTGAGGGTTCCTATGTAAGAAGAGAAGATAAAACACCCTTGTTTTTTTTTTTTTTTATTGTCTCATGTCTTTCTATTATTATGCTACGTGAGTACATCTCCTTACCAAGTGGCAGGCTTCATATTATTTCTACCACGTACGGTGTTTTATGCTTCTGCTTACGGTAGCAGCCCTTCACACTGTCTAGCGTGATACACAGTGTGTTATCTCAGTTCAAAAGGCAGTGTGTGTGCAGCGCCGATGACTCAATATCCAAAAGCTACTCTGTTAAAAATGGGGGCTTCCCTCAGAGTGCAGTTGGTAAAGAATCTGCCTGCAATGCAGGAGACCCCAGCTTGATTCCTAGGTCGGGAAGATCCGCTGGAGAAGGGACAGGCTACCTGCTCCAGGATTCCTGGCCTTCCATGGCGGTGGGGAAAAGACCTCAATAGATATTTCTCCAAAGAAGACATACAGATGGACAAGAGGGCCATGAGAAGATGCTTCGCATCACTAGTTATTAGAGAAACGCAAATGAAAACAACAATGAGGTCATCAACCCCCACAGGTCCAAATGGCCGTCATCAAAAAATCTACAGACAATAAATGCTGGCGAGGGTGTGGAGAAGAGGGAACCCTCCTACCCTGTGGGTGGGAAAGTGAACTGAGGCTGCCGCTATGGAGCACAACGAGGAGGTTCCTTTAAAAACCGAGCTAGCATACGACTCAACAATCCCCTCCTGGACATATAGCCAGACAATAATATAAACCAAAAGGATACAGGCACGCCAGTGTTCATAACGAAACTATTCACAACAGCCAGGACAAGCAAACAACCTGTCTACTGAGCAATGCATGCCCCAAGAAGAGGTGTTACACGTACACAGTGGAATAGGGCTCGGCCACAAACAAGACTGGAATAATGCCGTCTGCAACAGCGTGGACTTCGAGACTGTCACACTGAGTGAGGTCAGCCACACGGAGATACACAAGTATATAATATCACCTAGACCTGAATGGCACCCCACTCCAGTACTCTGGCCTGGAAAACCCCACGGCGGAGGAGCCTGGTAGGCTGCAGTCCACGGGGCCGCTAAGAGTCGGACACGACTTGAGCCTGAATGAAACTGATTATAATACTCGAATCTGGAGCTTCCCTCGTGGTCCAAGGGCTGAGACCCTGAGCGCCCCATACGTGGGACTCAGGTTCCATCCCTGCTCAGGGAAATAGATCCTACCTGACGCTATTAAGAGTGTGCATGTCACAACAGAAGCAAAGAAATCAGTGCCAAAACATCAGCTCTGAATTGTGTCTGCAGTTGTCACTGGATCCAAGTTCACTCCTTAGATTTTATAAATGGCACCAAGGTTAAGTAAAGGGTATAGTTCAAGAAAGCTGAGTGAAAGCAAACTCCCATCACCCCGTTTCCTGTCAAAAATCCACACAATCAGAAAAAGAAAAATTAAAAAAGTCTCTTTAGAAAACAGAGTGACATAGGCTTGGTGCGATTTCTGACATCTGTTTATCTTTGCAAAGATCCGTGTTTTCTATCTTGGCACCGATACTGGGCTGATAATTTAAGTTAAACCATGGCTGAGGACTGGGACTTCAAGTGTATTTAAACACTTTGGTTTCTGGACACCGCAAACATCCTAACGCTAGCTGGCTACTGGTTTTCTCGCCAGCTTGAACAGCGCACACGTTACTAACATTGTAACCTAAACAAAACAGCAAAACAAATGAAAATTAAAAATAAAAAAACCAAAGCACCACAACAGAAGGTTTTAACTTAGGGGTGGGGGCAGAAATCAAGAAACTTTAAACGTGCGTTCCATCAAGGAATGCCTAATCATTTCCCCAGGCAAAGTGGATCTAAACAGGGAATACGAACCATTTGTTTTCATGAGGAGTAATGAAGCTCTTTAAATTCAGATTTATGGAATCGTGTGCAAAATGTGTCCTTGCCTTCACCTCATGGGACGGCAATCACCATTTTTCATGGTTTAAAAAAAAAAAAAGGTTGTCATCTGTCTTAATTCAACACAGAGATGGTGGGAAGGTATTCAGTCTCTGGATACTTCCAAAAATGTGAATGGCCACTTCCTGTTACTCACGTTTTATGGAGATCAGTAGAGCTTGGATAAGATGAGAAAAGGAAATAGGATGAGATTGCACCAGACACACTTTGACCTTGGGATGCCAAGGGTACTCAACATTTCCAGCGTTCATCCGCTATGATAAACACTAGTCACTGTTACATATTTTCATGCAAAGATAAAAAGTCAGCATTTTTCCCTTTCATGCTGAACGCATTACTAGATGTTTGTGGGTTTTTTTTCCCCTGTGCTTTTAAAATTTCACTCCTCTGCATGACTCCAATTTTTATTTCTCAGGAGACCAAGAATGAGTTGTCTGCATACTCAGCTTTTTTTTTTCTCTACATCTGAGACTCAGGCAAGGAATATGCATATTAAAGTATCCAATAAGGTAAATAAAGTATCCAATAATGTCAAAAAGCCTAGAAGACCTTTTTCACTTTCTGCTCCTGAGCAACACTGGAGAGTTAAGCAGTCTGCTATTTTTATTTCTCAGGAGACCAAGAATGAGTTGTCTGCATACTCAGCTTTTTTTTTTCTCTACATCTGAGACTCAGGCAAGGAATATGCATATTAAAGTATCCAATAAGGTAAATAAAGTATCCAATAATGTCAAAAAGCCTAGAAGACCTTTTTCACTTTCTGCTCCTGAGCAACACTGGAGAGTTAAGCAGTCTGCTGTTTGAGGACTTTATCCTGACCAGGAGAAAGAGAACCTCAGAAGCTGAGTATGGTTTTTCCAGCAGTCATGTAAGGATGTGAGAGTTGGACTATAAAGAAAACTGAGCACCAAAGAATTGATGCTTTTGAACTGTGGTGTTGGAGAAGACTCTTGAGACTCCCTTGGACTGCAAGGAGATCCAAACCAGTCCATCGTAAAGGAGATCAGTTCAGTTCAGTTCAGTTGCTTAGTCGAGTCCGACTCTTTGCGACCCCATGAATTGCAGCACGCCAGGCCTCTCTGTTCATCACCAACTCCCGGAGTTCACTCAGACTCACGTCCATCGAGTCAGTGATGCATCCAGCCATCTCATCCTCTGTCGTCCCCTTCTCCTCCTGCCCCCAATCCTTCCCAGCATCAGAGTGTTTTCCAATGAGTCAACTCTTCGCATGTGGTGGCCAAAGGACTGGAGTTTCAGCTTTAGTATCATTCCTTCCAAAGAAATCTCAGGGCTGATCTCCTTCAGAATGGACTGGTTGGATCTCCTTGCAGTCCAAGGGACTCTCAGAGTCTTCTCCAACATCACAGTTCAGTCCTGAATAATTGGAAGGACTGGTGCTGAAGGTGAAACTCCAATCCTTTGGCCACCTGATGTGAAGAACTGACTTACTGGAACAGACCCTGCTGCTGGGAAACATTGAAGGCAGGAGGAGAAGGGGGCGGCAGAAGATGAGATGGTTGGATGGCATCACCAGCTCAATGGACGTGAGTCTGAGTGAACTCTGGGATTTGGTGATGGACAGGGAGGCCTGGCGTGCCGTGACTTATGGGGTGGCAAAGAGTCGGACACAACTAGGCAAGAGAGTAACAGTCAGGTAGAATTTAAGGCATATTCACAAAAAGTAGCAACTCCAATAAACTGAACATTAACAACAGAATTTATCAAGCCTCCAACATTGTACAGGTATGATTGAAAGGAATGTGTTCATTATAACGGGAGGTATTATGCCTTAGTGAATTTAATGCTGTAAAATGTAAGGAGAAGTTGAAGGTTCTAAGCTCTCACACAATGATGAGAGAATCTGAGAGGTGGTGAATTCACCTTTCTCCTGCTTGCTTATCTATCTAGATTCTGACTTTGCTATTTTCTACTCCTATTTATTAGAGGACACTGTGGGTCTTCACAAAAAGTAGCAACTCCAATAAACTGAACATTAACAACAGAATTTATCAAGCCTCCAACATTGTACAGGTATGATTGAAAGGAATGTGTTCATTATAACGGGAGGTATTATGCCTTAGTGAATTTAATGCTGTAAAATGTAAGGAGAAGTTGAAGGTTCTAAGCTCTCACACAATGATGAGAGAATCTGAGAGGTGGTGAATTCACCTTTCTCCTGCTTGCTTATCTATCTAGATTCTGACTTTGCTATTTTCTACTCCTATTTATTAGAGGACACTGTGGGTCTTATGGAGAAGGCAATGGCACCCCACTCCAGTCCTCTTGCCTGGAAAATCCCATGGACAGAGGAGGCTGGTGGGCTGCAGTCCATGGGGTCGCTAAGAGTCGGATACGACTGAGCATCTTCCCTTTCACTTTTCACTGTCATGCATTAGAGAAGGAAATGGCAACCCACTGCAGTGTTCTTGCCTGGAGAATCCCAGGGACGGGGGAGCCTGGTGGGCTGCCATCTATGAGGTTGCACAGAGTCGGACACGACTGAAACGACTTAGCAGCAGCAGCAGCAGCAGCGGTGGGTCTTAGCTCAGACATGAGATATTTGAAGCTCATACAAAACTGACGGCTTCCCTGGTGGCTCAGTGATAAAGAATCCGTTTGCCAATGCAGGAGACATAGGTTTGATCCCTGGGTTGGGAAGATCCCCTGGAGGAGGGCATGGCAACCCACTCCAGTATTCTTGCCTGGAGAATCCCATGGACTGGGGAGCCTGGAAGGCTATAGTACATGGGATCACAAAAGAGTCAGACACAACTCAGCGACTTTCATTTTTCCTTGTAAGAACAACCTGGAGAGTCATAAATTAGTGATAAAATTGCCCTTTTTCTGATGTAGCCACATTCCTGAAAGGAAAATGTTAGTCTTTCAGTCGTGTCTGACTCTTTGGGACCCTATGGACTGCAGCCCACCAGGCTCCGTTGTCCATAGAATTCTCCAGACGAGAATACTGGAGTGGGTTGTCATTGCCTTCTCCAGGGAGCCAAAGTCTTAGGCATTTCTAATCCTCCTTTCTGTGCCAGATGGTTTCGCTCAAGCTCTTTTTTCTTGTCCTGGGAGATCAGGTTATGCTACAAGCAGTACTATTCATTGTTATCTCAAGGCCACTAAAATTTCCTGTGCAATTAAAGGGTACACAATTTCCGTGGAAGATAACATTTTGATGTGCAATTTAGGAAACAACGTTCTCTGCTGCTACACACTGGGGATATATATATATTTTTTATCAAATGGCTTCTTTCTTCCTACAAATTTAGATTTTTTCTTTGAGCAAAACTTCATAAAATAAAGTCTATTTTACAGAAAAACGAACTTTTGGTTGTGAAAACTCTCAGTATGGAAGCTAATTTTTTAAAAGATACTTTTTTTAGCTGTGCCACGTGGCATGTGGGAATCTTCAGCTCACTAACAGAGATGGAACCCGAGCCCTTCAGAAGTGCAAATGTTAGTCGCTCAGTCGTGTCTAACTCTCTGGGATCCCGTGGACTGTAGCCCACCAGGCTCCTCTGTCCATGGGATTCTCCAGGCAAGAATACTGGAGTGGGCTGCCATTCCCTTCTCCAGCGGATCTTCCTGACACAGGGATTGAACCCATGTTTCCAGCACCGCAGGCAAATTCTGAGCCACGATGGAAGCCCCAGCCCCTGGGAATCACTGTCGCTCGATCTGTCTGTGATGGGCGTATCCTAGGAAACTGGAACCACGGAACCTTAACCACTGGACCACTTGCAAAGCCCCTAACATGCTTCTAAGATGGTTTCTTTATCTTGAGTTCATGGCTACCACACTCGCTGTCCCCGCTAAATTCCAGCAAAGACATCTTTTTCTTCTTCTAAACCTCAATAGTTTTTGCTGGAGGCAGCTGCAAGAATTCACGGAGAATCAAACACAAGACTACTACTTAAAAGGAAGATGTGATGAAGTACCGAAGAACAGCAACGACTAGTTCCTTGAACTGAACCGTCATCACCGAATCTTCTCCCTTTTCTAATTAACAGGAAGTTTCATTATCTGAAAACACTCTCTGGAAGGTGGGCTGTACTGTATTATCAGTTAAAGAGACTGATGGAAAGCTGAACCAGCCTATAACCCGCAGATGGCTAAAAACTTGTTTTTCGTAGAAAACTGTTGTGTGCAAACTAAATTTAATTTCCCCAGATCAGCACCGGATGGATTTTTGTCTTCTCAGGGGCACAGACAGCCTGATGGCCCCCGCCGTCTTTTGAGTCAGAGCTTCAGCCATTTATTTCTCCATCACCTCCTTTCTCAGCAGCCAGATTTCACAGGAAAAGAGAGTTAATGTTCCCTGAATTGAAAAATGAGACTCTGAAAGCATCCATCACAGTTTTGGTGGGGGCGGGGGTGACGGATAACATGAATGAGCTAAACCTCCAGTCATTCCGGACAACGCTCCGTGGGTCAGTGTTACTGCTGTCCTTTAGTAGCTCACTCTTGTCTGACTCTTTGTGACCCCATGGACTCTAGCCCACCAAGCCCCTCTGTCCATTGGATTCTCCAGGCAAGAAAACTGGAGTGGGTTGCCATGCCTTCCTCCAGGGGATCCTCCCGACCCAGGGATCAAACCTTGGTCTCCTGCAATGGCAGGTGGGTTCTTTATAACTAAGGCACTAGGGCAGCCCTATTAACACAAATTAAATGCAGAACATTCTAGCGGAAAAAAGGTGAAGGTCACCCTCTCCTTTCAACTGAGCCAAAGAATGGATGCTTTTGAACTGTGGTGTTGGAGAAGACTTTTGAGAGCCCCTTGGAGTGCAAGGAGACCCAACCAGTCCATTCTAAAGGTCAGTCCTGAATATTCATTGGAAGGACTGATGCTGATGCTGAAACTCCAATCCTTTGGCCAGCTCATGTGAAGAGCTGTCCTACTGGAAAAGACCCTGATGCTGGGAAAGATTGAAGGCGGGAGATGGGGACAACAGAGGATGAGATGGTTGGATGGCATCACCGACTCAATGGACCTGAGTTTGCGCAAGCTCCGGGACTTGGTGATGGACAGGGAAGCCTGGCGTGCTGTAGTCCCTGGGGTCATGGAGTTGGACAGGACTTAGTGATCAACAACACAGCCTGTTTCAATAATGGATTTCTGTCACCAGTGGGAGGTACGCGTTCATGCCCGTCTTTCCAAGTTCTTTTATTTTTTCGGCTTTGTTAACTGCTTGCACATTTCAGACCTTCCTTGAGACACTCTGCAGGATTTCTGTCCCTGTCCCTCCCCAAATAATAAAGCTGCTTTGAAACATCCTATTTAGGAGATTTGGTCGAATGCTTTTGTTTTTTGGTGATTCAGCTTCTCTGCAGTAGCCCTGAAACAAACTCTCAGCTTCTGATTCACTTGTCAGATTTTCTTCCCACCCCAGGATGAGAAGCAAGACATTAATGGAAAAAAAAAAATACATATATATATATATAAATAACGCCAAAGACGCAGTCATGGTTTCCAGGGTCTCAAGCAACTATGGTATCTAAAGTTATGAGAAGTCCAGAGAATGTCCTGACCAAGGGTTCGTGGGTTTGTCAGGGGACAGTGTTATAGGCGAAGGCCAGGGTTCCCTGTAAATGCAGAAAGAGAGATGTTCCCAGTATCCTTTTTCTTTTAAATTCATTATTTTCTTTAATTGAAGGATAATGGGTTTACAGAATTTTGCTGTTTTCTGTCAAGCGTCAACAAGAATCAGCCATAGGTATACATGTCCCCTCCCTGTGGAACCTCCCTCCCCATCCCAGAGCCCCTGTTTGAGTTCCCTGAGGCACAGAGCAAATCCTGTTGGTTAAGCCTATTCTTCTACCAAGCATAGCTTTAAAAAAATTTTTTTTAAATTTCTTGTAATAGGGCGAGGGAGAGAAAAGAGAAAGGCAAACAGCATATCACTCATGGGCAGAATCTAAAATATGACACAAATCAATTTATTTACAAAATACAATGACTGAGATATAGAAAACAGGCTTAATGGTCACGAGAAGATAAAGGGCAGGGCAGGGGTAAACTAGGCGTTTGAATTCATAAATATAAAACGACTATATATAATAGTAATTTATATAGTAATGTAATGCTATAGAATAATTATGTAATATCAAATATAATAATGTATAATCAATAAGGAGTTACTCTTTAGCACAGGAAACTCTATTTAGGATCTTGTAATAACCTGTAAAGGATGAGAATTTTAAAAAAGAATATATTTGTGTATATCCACATAAGTGTGTATATAACAGAATCACTTTGCTGTACACGGGAAACATGTTGTAAACCAACTGTAATTTTTTTTTAAAGATACATGTACTTCAATGTTCACAGCGGCACCATTTACAGTAGGCAAGGCAGGGAATATACGTATTAATATACGAATGGCTCATTCAGGTGGATATCAAAAGGAAGGAGACATATGTAATAGTATAGATATGGCTGATTCCTGTTGGTATATGGCAAAAACTAACACAGGATCGTAAAGCAATTACCCTCCAATTAAAAATATTTTTAAAAATTAAAGTTTTTTTTTTTTTTCAGGTGGACCATTTTCAAGTCTTCATTAAATCTTTGATAACATTGCTTCAGTTTTCTCTTTTGGCTTATGGCTGCACGTCACGTGGCATCTTAGCTCCCCAACCAGGGATTGAACCTGCAGTGTCTGAACTGGAAAATAACACCCACTCAGTCGTATCCAACTCGCTGCGATTCCACGGACTGTACAGTGCATGGAATTCTCAAGCTCCCTCCCCAACCCGGGGATCAAACCCAGGTCTCCCACACTGCAGGCGTATCTTCTTTACCAGCTGAGCTACGAGGGAAGGCCTCTGAACTGGAAGGTGAGCTCGTAACCACTGGCCCACCAGGGGAGACCCCTGAGCACGGCTTTTAAAATCGGCTCTGCCTGTGACTCTGGATAATAACCACTGTGCTGCATGGAGCCCTACTCGAGGCGCGCCAAAACGTCTAGAGTGGGATCTTCTAGAACGGGAGGAAACCGCTTCCTGTGTGTCCACCTGTCCTCCTCAGCTTCCTGTCCAAGCCGGCCGCTCTGCTGCGCAAAGAACCTCAGCAGAGTCGCCCCTTTAAAGGGTGGACGTTTGCTGACTGGTCAGGTGAAATCCAAGGGGGCGACCCCGCTGCTGAACAGACAGCCGATGAAAAGGGTCAACCGGTCTAAGGAAGCTCTTCCACAATGCGGCAATTGACCGGGTGGGTCCCACTAGGGTCTGACCTTCAGTTTCTCCTCACGTTACAGGAGGCTTCAGACTAACAGGAGCCTGAAACTGGGAGAAGAAACCGAGAGGAGTCTTTCTTCCTCTTTGCTGCCCCAGCGTGGACGTTGGTTCTGGTGGGTCCGGCTTCCTCGGTCACGCTTATCATGATACACCAGGAGGGCCAGCCAAGAGTTTCCTTGAGCCTGTCCTTCAGGTCTGCCCTTATCCTAGGGATGGCGGCATTCTCCTGTGGATATTGGCCCACACCTTCATGATCTCCAATCAGTGCTTTCAGCGACGAAGCATCTCTCTGATCAATCCTTTTTTTTAAAAAAAAAAGTCAAATCCCTCCACTGAGATCCCTGATGGCTCAGCAGACAAAGCAGCAGCTGACCAACGCAGGAGACGTTGGAGTGATCCCAGGGCTGGAAAGATCCCCTGGAGAAGGGAATGGCAACCCATGCCAGTACTCTCTCCTGGAGAATCCCCCGGAAGAGGAGCGTGGCGGGATACAGGCCACGGGGTTGCAAAGACTTGGACACAGCTTAACGCTCATGCAGCTATGAGATGCATAGTTGAGTTTTCCGAACCCTGAATGGACCTGGACTTTTACTGACGCCTTGAAAGGTCAGTTACCAATACTAGTGGTGCAAATGCTTCAAGAACTATTATACTTGTTGGTAAGTCTGTCAGTAAGATTTTATATATACACACACATAGAGCCTGTATAAATTGCATATATATATATATCTACCTATATCTGTCTGGAGAAGGCAATGGCACCCCACTCCAGTACTCTTGCCTGGAAAATCCCATGGATGGAGGAGCCTGGTGGGCTGCAGTCCATGAGGTCGAGAAGAGTTGGGCACGACTGAGCAACTTCACTTTCACTTTGCACTTTCATGCACTGGAGAGGGAAATGGCACCCCACTCCAGTGTTCTTGCCTGGAGAATCCCAGGGATGGAGGAGCCTGGTGGGCTGCTGTCTATGGGGTCGCACAGAGTTGGACACGACTGAAGCGACTTAGCAGCATACAGGAGCAGCATATGTATCTGTCTACATATATGCAAATTGCAACTCAAGTTTCTTTTTTAAAGACTATTCACGGACATTTTTTCCAAAGAATACAGTCTTTTTTTAGACTATTCATGAACATTTTTTCCAAAGAATACATATAGCCTGTATAAATTGCATATATATATATATACCTGTCTACTGCTGCTAAGTTGCTTCAATCATGTCCGACTCTGTGCGACCCCATAGACGGCAGCCCACCAGGCTGCCCCGTCCCTACATATATGCAAGTTGCAACTCAAATTTCTTTTTAAAAGACCATTCACAGACATCTTTTCCAAAGAATACAGACAGCGAACACATATCTTCAAGAACTCTTACACAAGCATGTCAGTAGGATTTTATACAGACACACACATGCATATATATGCAATTTATACAGGCTGTATCTGTCTACATATATGTAAATGGCAACTAAAAAATTTCTTTTTAAAAAACTATTCATGGACTTTTTTTTCTAAAGAAGACATACAGATAGCTAACGTGTACATGAAAGGACAGTCACTATCACCAGTCATCAGGGAAATACAAATCAGAACTGCACCTGTCGGAATGGCCATCAGCAAAAAGACCACAAATCAGTGTCAGAAAGTATGTGGAATAAGGGAACACTTGTATACTGTGGAGGTTCCTCAAAAAACGAGAAATGGAGCTACCATACGATCCAATAATTTGACTCCTGGGTATTTATGCAAAGAAAAACAAAAACTTACTCAAAAAGATACATGTACCCCAATGTTCAAAGCAACACCATTCACAATAGGTAAGATTTGGAAGTAACCCAAATGTCCACTGACAGATGTTGGATAAGGAAGATGTGGTTCATATACACAATGGAATATTACTCAGCCTTGAGAATGAATGCCATTTGCAGCAGCATGATAGACGTAGAGACCATCATAGTAAGTGAGGTTGCTGCTAAGTCGCTTCAGTCGTGTCTGAGTCTGTGTGGCCCCATAGATGGCAGCCCACCAGGCTCCCCTGTCCCTGGGATTCTCCAGGCAAGAACACTGGAGTGGGTCGCCATTTCCTTCTCCAATGCAGGAAAGCAAAAAGGGAAAGGGAAGTTGCTCAGTCGTTTCCGACCCTCAGCGACCCCATGGACTGCAGCCCACCAGGCTCCTCCATCCATGGGATTTTCCAGGTGAGAGTACTGAAGTGGGGTGCCATTGCCTTTTCCGACTAAGTGAGGTTAGTCGCACAGAAACACCAAACACCATATGATGTCATTTACATAGAATTTAAAATAAGACACAAATGAACTTACTTACAAAGCAGAGACTCAGAGACCCAGAAAATAAAACTTATTGTAACCAAGGGAGAAGAGAAGAGGGAGGGATAAATTGGGAGTTTAGGATGGACATATGCTCGCTGCTGCTGCTGCTAAGTCACTTTAGTCGTGTCTGACTCTGTGCAACCCCATAGATAGCAGCCCATCAGGCTCCCCCTGTTCCTGGGATTCTCCAGGCAAGAACACTGGAGTGGGTTTCCATTTCCTTCTCCAATGCATCAAAGTGAAAAGTGAAAGGGAAGTCGTTCAGTCATGTCCACTCTCAGTGACCCCATGGACTGCAGCCCACCAAGCTCCTCTGTCCATGGGATTTTCCAGGCAAGAGAACTGGAGTGGGGTGCCATTGCCTTCTCTGCATGTACACACCACTATACATAAATTAGGTAATCAACAAGCATCTGTTATAGAGCATAAGTAACTATAATATACTGTAATAACCTATATAGGAAGAGAATCTGAAAAAGAATAGTTCCATGTATGTGTATCACTGAATCACTTGGGTGTACACTTGAAACTAAGACAAAATTGTAAATCAACTCTACTTCAATATTTTTTTTAAAAAAGATACATGCACTTCAGTGTTCATAGCCATCACTATCGACAGCAGACAAGACATGGAGACAAAGCTCCTGTCTTGTCAAGAGGGGAATGGGTCGAGACGGGGTGACACATGCAGTGGAATACTACTCAGCCGTGAAAAAGAACAAAAGTTTGCCACTTTCAGTAGCCGGAATCTACTTGGGGGCCATTATGCTGAGTGAAGTAAGTCCGAGAGAAAGAAAGACACTGTGTATGATAGTGTGTAAATGTGGAACCTAAACAATTCAACAAGCTAGTGAATTTCACACAAAAAGTAGCAGACTTCACAGATATAGAGAAACTGCTTGATCCCAGCATGGAGAGGGAGGGAGCCGCAATAGATGGATGGGAATTAGGAGATACAGACTAATATATATGAAATAAACAAGCTACAAGCCTATATTGTATGGCACAGGGGACACAGCCAATATTTTCCATTACATATAAATTACTATGTCACTATGTAGTAACATATACTTACTATATATACTTGCAAGTATAACATATACTTACTATACAGTAGTATAAACATTACTATAGTATACATTATATATGTTATATATGTATGTATGTATACATATGGACTTGCCTGGTGGCTCAGACGGTAAAGCGTCTGTCTACAATGCGGGAGACCCGGGTTCGATCCCTCGGTTGGGAAGATCCCCTGGAGAAGGAAATGGCAAGCCACTCCAGGACTACTGCCTGGAAAATCCCATGGACAGAGGAGCCTAGTAGGCTACAGTCCATGGGGTCACAGAGTCGGACACGACTGAGCGAATTCACTCACTCACATATATACATATACACATGTACATGTATACACATACCTGTATATACATACATGTACACAAGGATTCTCCATTTTAATATATTTATAGTTAATATAAATCTATACTTATAATATGTACTAAAAGTAAAATATAGATTTATATTAACTATAAATGTATTAAAACTGACAATCCCGATGTTGTCCATGTGAAACATATTGATAACATTGTAAATCAGTTTGTAATATTTTTTTTTACAAAAAATGTAACGAAAGAAAGTTAAGGGTCAGATTACAAAGCTGAGAATTCACAGTACAGATATTGTTCACAGATTTCAAATTTGCATGGACTTACATCCAGGTGAGTAGGAAAAGGAACAGATTAAATACAAACAAATATTTGAAAAAAAGTCTTAAGGAGTACAGGGCAATAGATTCGTGAGAATCAAGAGTGGTAACTTTGTGTAGAGCGATACAGAAGGCCAATAAACCTGAGCTGAATCAACATAACTAAATCCAGACTAGTCCTGCCCATCCCAGTTTGGGCGGTAACAAAACTGACGAGAAGAAAGTTGAAGGTTTTCAGTTAATTTTAAGACTTACTTCGGGGACCTCTCTGGCGGGGCAGGGGCTAAGAATCCACCTGCCAATGCAGGGATCCCGGTCCAGGGAGATTCCACAGGTCTTGGAACAAGAAAGGCCACGCCACACGGCTCCTGTGCCCGCGCTCTGCAGCGAGGGAAGTCAGTGGAATGAGAAGGCTGCCCTCCGCAACGACAGACTTGTCTGTATGCTTACAGTCTGTTCTCCATAACGCCCCGCTCCTCGCCACTGGAGGAAGACCACATGCAGAAATAAAGACTCAGCACCCGCCAAAACAAATCTGTACAGAGACTTAGAGTAACCAGGGCGTCTGCACAGAGAGCTCAGGGAGGGATCCACCCCCTTCATGGGCTCACTTCCCTTCCACGAAGGCACTGAGCCAGGTTCACGGAGAAATATCCTTTATGAAAATACGAATAGATAGAACATTTCATACATATGTAAAGGCACTTAATGTATATTTGTATCTTCACTAAGAAGTACATACTAACGTGAATGAATGAGGTTTCCACCCATTCCGTTTCATCGATGGTTTTGAAATATCCTGTTGCTGGACCAGGGATGGAAAAACGTTGAAGGATGCGTGCTCTCTCTGACTGAAGCCCTGTTGTTCAAGAAAGGGAGTCAAACACCCAACCCAGGAGTCTCTGCTGGGGACTCAGGTGCAAGACCAGGGCCCCTTGGGGTCAGGGGGAGAGCCGCTTTGAGAAGACTGGTTGGGGAGGGTTAATGCAGAAGGGTGAGTGCTGAAGTTGGTGTTGGTGCTGAACTTGGCACGCTGGAATAGTAACCAGATTGTGTTCAATACGCTTCCTGTGGAGCCATACCTGGTGGCTCAGGGGTAAAGAGTCTGCCTGCAATGCAGGAAGCCCAGGTTCGATTCCTGAGTTGGGAAGATCCCCTGGAGGAGGGCATGACAACCCGCTCCAGTATTCTTGCCTGGAGAATCCCATGGACAGAGGAGCCTGGCGGGTGACGGTTCGTGGGGTTGCAAAGAGTCAGACATGACTCAGGGACTAAATAACAGTACTTTTTGTGGCAAAGCAACAGTTGCTCAAAGCTGAAAGCAAAATCTGCTTTCTATTTGTTGTGTAGAAGAAGAGGGACCCTCAGTTTCCATTTCTTTTAGGTGGAACAGATTTAGGTTTACAGCAACACTGAGAGGAAAGTATAAGGAATTCCCATATAATCCCATCTGCCCCCACACAAGCACAGTCTCCTCCCTCCCCCCATTATCAACATCCCCTCTTCAGATGAAACTGTTATTACAATGGATGAGCCTACCTTAACACGTTATCATCACCTCGAGTCCACAGTTTACATTAGGCTTTGCTCTTAATGTTGTACATTCTATCTATAAGTTTAGACAAATTTATACCAGCATGTATTTGCGCCCGTGGTGTTGGGCAGACCTTGTCGTGAGAAGCCCCGAAGAGCTGTTATAGAGGAGATGCACGTGGAAAGGATAAAACATCCCGCTGGGAGGTCTACAGGCTTCCCTGGTGGCTCAGCTGGTAAAGAATCCCCTGCAATGTGGGAGGCCTGGGTTCAATTCCCTGGGTTGGGAAGATCCCCTGGAGAAGGGATAGGCTGCCCACTCCAGTATTCTTGGGCTTCCCTGGTGGCTCAGCTGGTAAAGAATCCACCTGCAATGCAGGAGGCCTGGGTTTGATCTCTGGGTCAGAAAGATCTGCTGGAGAAGGGAAAGGCTACCCACTCCAGTATTCTGGTCTGGAGAATTCCATGGACTACAGTCAACAGGGTTGCAAAGAGTTGGACACGACTGTCGGACTTTCACTAAAATCACTAACAAGTCTTCACCGGAACTATCACAAGAGGGAGAGTCACAGAGAAGCCGAGACAGAGAGGCAGTGCAACGACAGACTTGTCTGTATGCTTACAGTCTGTTCTCCATAACGCCCCGCTCCTCGCCACTGGAGGAAGACCACATGCAGAAATAAAGACTCAGCACCCGCCAAAACAAATCTGTACAGAGACTTAGAGTAACCAGGGCGTCTGCACAGAGAGCTCAGGGAGGGATCCACCCCCTTCATGGGCTCACTTCCCTTCCACGAAGGCACTGAGCCAGGTTCACGGAGAAATATCCTTTATGAAAATACGAATAGATAGAACATTTCATACATATGTAAAGGCACTTAATGTATATTTGTATCTTCACTAAGAAGTACATACTAACGTGAATGAATGAGGTTTCCACCCATTCCGTTTCATCGATGGTTTTGAAATATCCTGTTGCTGGACCAGGGATGTAAAAACATTGAAGGATGCGTGCTCTCTCTGACTGAAGCCCTGTTGTTCAAGAAAGGGAGTCAAACACCCAACCCAGGAGTCTCTGCTGGGGACTCAGGTGCAAGACCAGGGCCCCTTGGGGTCAGGGGGAGAGCCGCTTTGAGAAGACTGGTTGGGGAGGGTTAATGCAGAAGGGTGAGTGCTGAAGTTGGTGTTGGTGCTGAACTTGGCACGCTGGAATAGTAACCAGATTGTGTTCAATACGCTTCCTGTGGAGCCATACCTGGTGGCTCAGGGGTAAAGAGTCTGCCTGCAATGCAGGAAGCCCAGGTTCGATTCCTGAGTTGGGAAGATCCCCTGGAGGAGGGCATGACAACCCGCTCCAGTATTCTTGCCTGGAGAATCCCATGGACAGAGGAGCCTGGCGGGTGACGGTTCGTGGGGTTGCAAAGAGTCAGACATGACTCAGGGACTAAATAACAGTACTTTTTGTGGCAAAGCAACAGTTGCTCAAAGCTGAAAGCAAAATCTGCTTTCTATTTGTTGTGTAGAAGAAGAGGGACCCTCAGTTTCCATTTCTTTTAGGTGGAACAGATTTAGGTTTACAGCAACACTGAGAGGAAAGTATAAGGAATTCCCATATAATCCCATCTGCCCCCACACAAGCACAGTCTCCTCCCTCCCCCCATTATCAACATCCCCTCTTCAGATGAAACTGTTATTACAATGGATGAGCCTACCTTAACACGTTATCATCACCTCGAGTCCACAGTTTACATTAGGCTTTGCTCTTAATGTTGTACATTCTATCTATAAGTTTAGACAAATTTATACCAGCATGTATTTGCGCCCGTGGTGTTGGGCAGACCTTGTCGTGAGAAGCCCCGAAGAGCTGTTATAGAGGAGATGCACGTGGAAAGGATAAAACATCCCGCTGGGAGGTCTACAGGCTTCCCTGGTGGCTCAGCTGGTAAAGAATCCCCTGCAATGTGGGAGGCCTGGGTTCAATTCCCTGGGTTGGGAAGATCCCCTGGAGAAGGGATAGGCTGCCCACTCCAGTATTCTTGGGCTTCCCTGGTGGCTCAGCTGGTAAAGAATCCACCTGCAATGCAGGAGGCCTGGGTTTGATCTCTGGGTCAGAAAGATCTGCTGGAGAAGGGAAAGGCTACCCACTCCAGTATTCTGGTCTGGAGAATTCCATGGACTACAGTCAACAGGGTTGCAAAGAGTTGGACACGACTGTCGGACTTTCACTAAAATCACTAACAAGTCTTCACCGGAACTATCACAAGAGGGAGAGTCACAGAGAAGCCGAGACAGAGAGGCAGAAGGCGAGAGCCAGACAGAGATAGGAAACAGAAGAGAAAGGAAAAATGAGAGCTCTGTGGAAATGGCAACCCACTCCAGTACTCTTGCCTGGAGAATTCCATGGAGGGAGAAGCCTGGTAGGCTACAGTCCATGGGGTCGCAAAGAGTCGGACACGGCTTAGTGACTTCACCTCACTTCAGTTCATGATGAACTGTGGTGTTGGAGAAGACTCTTGAGAGTCCCTTGGACTGCAAGGAGATCCAACGAGTCCATTCTAAAGATCAGCCCTGGGTGTTCTTTGGAAGGAATGATGCTGAAGCTGAAACTCCAGTACTTTGGCCACCTCATGAGAAGAGTTGACTCATTGGAAAAGACTCTGATGCTGGGAAGGATTGGGGGCAGGGGGAGAAGGGGGCGACAGCGGATGAGATGGCTGGATGGCATCACGGACTCGATGGGCGTGAGTCTGAGTGAACTCCAGGAGTTGGTGATGGACAGGGAGGCCTGGCGTGCTGCCTGCCGTCCACGGGGTCGCAAAGAGTTGAACACGACCGAGCGACTGAACTGAACTGAGTATACATATGGACTCTAGAAGGACGTTATTGATGAACCTATTTGCAGGGCAGCACTGGAGAAGGAAATGGCAGCCCACTCCAATGTTCTTGCCTGGAGAATCCCAGGGACGGGGGAGCCTGGTGGGCTGCCATCTCTGGGGTCACACAGAGTCGGACACGACTGAAGCGACTCAGCAGCAGCAACAGCGACAGTGGAGATACAGGCTTAGAGGTCAGACTTGTGGACACAGCAGGAGGAGGAGAGGGTTGGATGCATGGAGAAAGTTCTATGTAAACATAAACATCAACATCTGCAAAATAGACAGCCAGGGGAATTTGCTGTGTGACAGGAAACTCAGCCCTGGGCTCCGTGACCACCTAGAGGGCTGGGCTGGGCTGGGAGGAGGAGTCAGGAGAGGGCAGCCTGTGTGTACCTATGGCTGATTCCTGTGGGTGGTTGGCAGACACTAACCCGTTAATGTCGAGCCATTATCCTCCAGTTACAACAGAAGTGAATTCATTAAAAAGATGGTGAAACAAGGCGGGCATGCGAAAGAGGTCACTACAAAAAACAAAAAAACAAAAAACAAAAAAAACCACCTTTTATATTTGCTCCAATACTTTGAAAATCTAAAGTAATATTCATTACATTTACCCACACACACCTCTCTAATTTCATCATTTCTGTCTATAATCGTAGCACCCTCATTTTCTAGAGGAGGAAATGGCAACCCACTCCAGGATGCTTGCCTGGAAAATTCCACAGAGAGAGGAGCTTTGTGGAGGCTACAGTCCACAGGGTCGCAAATAGTCGGCCAAGACAGGGCACCCCATGTTGGTCAACGTTTTCAAAATTATGAATGGTCTTTTCTATTTCTGCATTTTCTAGCATCCATTTCATAATCAACCACTGACCCAAATGTAACACATGCTTTCTTATCATCCTTTATATTCTTATGATCTTGTTAGACCCAGAGAAGGCCTAATCACCGGAACCGACGTCTCACAGACCACCAAGACCACCAGGGATTCGATGCAAACCGCAAGAGGATTGTATTGAACCGGCGTGCCGGGGTTCAAACTCCTCGGGAGGAGTGAACCCAGAACACTGGTTGAAAAGGATTTTTATACAGAAAAATCACAAGCAGGCGGGAATAGAGTTAGGACAATGTGATTGGGGGCCATAGGCAGGTACAGGTGGGGTGAGGACGTTTGATTGGTGGGCAAGGCTTGACCTGTACAGGGACAGGTCTACAAGTTAAGTTGAAACGGCTGACTGACCACCCCGAAGCGGTTTGGCTAATTCTCAGAAAAACAGCCTCCAGGAAGGATTAACATAAAAAATAACCATTCTGGGTGGGGGGGCTTCTGCAAAGATCAGAAGACCATGAGTCATCAGATAAGGGGCAGGCTATTTTCCATGAGGTATGGCCTGCCTCTGGGGTTTTAACAGGACAAAGAAAACTTTTTAAAATTTAACTTTTTCCCTTCAATCTCACCTAGTTTTTTTTCCAATAGTCAGTGTGTATTTAGAGTCCTATCTTATAATCGCTACAGCTCCTTGAAATTAAAATCCACTGTATTAAAATACACTTTGCGTTTGCTCAAAGTGCCAAGAGAATCTCACCTATTCAAGAATTTTCCCACCCAGTGCAAGAGGTTCAGACCTAAACTAGCCTGTGGCCTTTGCACGGCCCGGCTCCAAAATGGTAACTCAAAGCAATTTCTTCCTCTCCAGTATCTTTTAAACATCCAACCAGAGGGAAAAATTATTAGGACAGGAAAAAAAAAATAACACATCCTCTTGTGTTCTAAGAATCTCACTGGCTGAAAAATATGGAAAAAGATCACGGGGACTGGAAAACTAAGAAAACCCAGCATATCACAATGGTGTAAAAGGGCAGCTCAGATAACCCTAAAAGGAAATTTTCCCCACGGATTTTCAGTAAAAAGGTCAAAAGTGAGTTGCCTGTCTTTTGTATTTCTGTATGTTTCTCTCTGAGTAAACATGCTTCTTTTTTCTTTTTTTTTTTTTAACCTTATAAATGGTTCCCTGGGGTGGAGAGATCCCTTGGAGGAGGAAATGGCAAGTCACTCCAGTATTCTTCTCTGGTGGTTCACACGGTAAAGAATCTGCCTTCAATGTAGAAGACCGGAGTTTGATCCCTGTGTCAGGAAGATGCCCTGGAGAAGGGAAAGGCAATCCACTTCCAGTATTCTTGCCTGGGGAATCCCGTGGACAGGGGAGCCTAGCTGTCTACAGTCCATGGGGTTGCAAAGAGTCGGACACGACTGAGTGACTGAGCGGACAGATATATCGCCATATGTATGTGTGTATATATATATATATATATATAGATAGATAGATAGATAGATAGATAGATATAGTCAGTATAATAGCATATATATATTTAAATACAAACCCAATCACAGATTCTAACACAAAATAAAGGAAAAACGGGGCTTCCAAGTTTTTCCCATTCCACACCTTAATGCAGTTAAACACTTGCTTCTCCAGAATGAGTTATTGAGCCTCAAATAAACTGTCTGAAGGCTCAGCGATTGAGCCTCGGGTGAGAGGTACCCTTCCTCCACCAGCGTTTATTCATTTTCCATTTTCACTCTAGGAGTTCTTGTTTCAGCTTTTATTAACTCGGAGACGGCTGCAGCACGTGAAATGTAATTTGGCCACAAGTTAGTATGAAACGAGCCGATCCTTTCAACACGGAGAACCAGCTGCTAATCCAAGGGGTTGAGGAACTCCTGCTAATGCTTATGGCTGCCTTCGCAGGAGCGTCCGCAGCAAGATTTTATTTTAAATCCAATTCCCCCACCATCGGAGAGGTAAACTTGGGGAGAAACCAGCTCAGCTTGTAAAAGAAATTAAAAAAAAAATAATAACATCTGAGCAGTCCAGCCAGAGGGGAGAAAAAGAGATGAGAGAGAAGAGAATTAGCAAGCAGTCACTCCCAGGAGACAGAAAGTGAGGTGTGTGTGCTCAAGTGTGTCTGACTCTGTGACCCCATGGACTGTAGCCCACCAGGCTCCTCTGTCCGTGGGATTCCCCAGGCAAGAATACTGGAGTGGGTTGCCATGCCCTCCTCCAGGGGATCTTCCCGACCTGTGTCCCCTGCATCTCCTGAATTGCCAGGCAGGTTCTCTACCAGCTGAGCCATCTACTTGTATTTATAAAGAGGGGTCTGGTGGCCCACTCGCAACCTGTGTGTGGAATTGGGGGTGGGGGTGGGGGCGTCACCGGCAACCAGTTCAAGTTGGTTCTGAGACTTTCTATCTGAAAGACCAGCAGCCCCCAAGGGTTAAGGTCTCAGCCCTTCCAGCGTCTCCCTGGCCCCCACCACCATTCAGATGCCAACCCAAAGTTCAAGCTGTTACCTGGGCTTTTTCAAGTACTTGCCTAAAGGCGACAGCCCCCAAGCCCGCCCCAGCGGAGCTCAGAACTCACCGGAACCTTTCACTCGGTAGAGGACCCATCTGCGCCACGAGGAAGGAGAAAACTCACCGGGTTAGGAGGAAGGATGCTCAGGGAAGGTCTAAGCATCCATGTGGCCCTTCCCAGCTGCCCTGGGACCTCGGACCCGGAAGCTCCCCTCTTCCCTTGCCTTTCCAGCTTTATGGAGGCTTTTCTGCCCCAATGTGATCAATGGAGTCATTGACAGATGGGGGTGGATGTGGCCTCTCCCCTCCCCGGAGGCCCAAGGGGTGGGGTTGCACGTCCCAAGTCTCCGGCCACCTGGATGGTTGCCCTGGCAACCAACTCCCATCCCCCCCCCCAGGTGACGTCGCCTGAATCCTGAAGACACCTCATTAAGATAACAAAAGACCCCTTAAGAATCAAGCGCAGAAAATTCTAAGGGACTTTGTTAGGAAGCAGAAACTAGGATGAAGCCCAAATATGGACTCCTTGTTCTAAATCACAGAATCACAGTATTTTTGCTCTGGATCCTCCTCTTCCAAAGCTCATAAGGTTGCATTCAGACAAAAGGTATTCATTAAACGTAAAAACCAAAAGCCTGGGGATTCCCTGGTGGCTCAGTGGTCAAGAATCTGCCTGTGAACCCGGCCTTATGGCAGAAAGCAAAGAGGAACTAAAGAGCCTCTTGATGAAGGTGAAAGGGGAGAGTGAAAAAAATCAGTTTAAAAACTCAACATTCAGAAACTAAAGATCCTGGCATTGGGTCCCATCCCTTCAGGGCAAATAGATGGGGAAACAATGGAAACAGTGACAGACTTTCTTTTGGGGGGCTCCAAAATCACTGCAGATGATGACTGCAGCCGTAAAATTAAAAGACGCTTGCTCCTTGGGAGAAGAAGCTATGACCAACCTAGACAGCATATTAAAAAGCAGAGACAGTACTTTGCCGACACGTTGACTAGTCTGTCCAGTCAAAGCTACGGTTTTTTCAGTGGTCACGTATGGATGTGAGAGGTGGACCATAAAGAAAGCTGAGCACCAAAGAACTGATGCTTTTGAACTGTAAAAGGATTCCCAGTAAACGCCTCCTTAGCTTTCCTGTATCAATGTGTGAACCTCATTTAACCGAGTTTGCATGGGGTCCTGTCTGCAAGCGGGCATGGCAACCCACTCCAGTATTCTTGCCTGGAGAGTCCCAGGGACAGAGGAGCCTGGTGGGCTACAGTCCATGGGGTTGCACAGAGCTGGACATGATTGAAGCTGCTAAGCACAGATGCACACATGGGGTCCTGTATCTTTTCTTACCAACTTTAGATTTTCATCATATTTTGTGTTTAAAAACTGTTGTCTGCACTTCAGTAAACAAAGAAATGTTTCATGCTCTGTGCATAAACCCAGGATATTCTGGCCATCGAGCCATCAGCCTCTGCAGACACTCCTGACTGTGCCCCCCGGGGATTCAGGAAAGAACAGCAGGATTTTGCTTGCTTGCGCTCACTCAGTCTGTGATTCCACGGACTGCAGCCCCCCAGGCTCCTCCCTCCATGGAATTTTCCAGGCAACATTACTGGAGTGAGTTGCCATTTCCTCCTCCGGGGATCTTCCCAACCCAGGGATTTAATCCACATCTCTTCTGTCTCCTGAACACTGGCAGGCAGAGAGGTTACCATATAAAGTCAAAAACCATTTGGAAAGCACATCAAGAATAAATTGTAACTGATATTTGACAGTGTTACAATGTATGCGTACTCATCAGGTTAAATGTTTCATTAGCAAAAGGGCTAAAATAGATGAAAAGTTTAGGGCAAGGAATAATCATGGGACCACAGGAAGATTTGCACCAGACTATAAGCCCCCCATGTATCTCCAGGCGTTAACTGAAAATTGCCAAGTACAGAATGAGCCTTCTGTGTTACCCATCACAACACAGTCCGTGGGGTCGTAAAGAGGTGCACACGCCTGAGCGACTTTCACTTTCCTTTTTACTATCAGAACCCAGAGATCTGCAAGATCACGAAAACTGACTTCTGTGCTTCCCTGGCAGCAGTGCAGGAGACCTGGGCTCGATTCACGGTTTTGGAAGTTCTCCTGGAGAAGGGAACGGCTGCCCACTCCAGTACTCTTGCCTGGAGAATCCCATGGACAGAGGAGCCTGGCTGGCTGCAGTCCACGGGGTCACAAAGAGTCAGACAAGACCGAGCGACTCAGCACACGAGAGCACCCTGTCAGATCGAACTCAACAGTATTTTAGTTTTTTTCTTTATCTGAGGACTCTCTCTTTCTCCCTCTCTTGCTGCCTTCCTCATTAATCAAATGACAATCTATGTCTGCATCTTTGTCTCAACGCACCATTATTTTCCATTGAACTCTGTATTTCTTTTTGCAACCATATCACATTGCTGAATTATGGTAAAATTCCCAGCGGTATAACTTCTCCACACTTTTTTCTTTAATTCTTGAGATTGTCTTATCAGTTTTTCACCCTTCCATTATAGAGTTTATCACCCACACTGATTTCTACAGAAACCCAGCTGTAACATTTATTTTGTTGTTGAATCTAAAGATAAATTTAAGGCACTTTCACATCTTGATACAACAGACATTTTAATATGTACAGTCAAAGTCAGGGAGACCGATATATCTTTAATACACTTAACAAATCATTCCATGCCTTAACATTTTTGTTTGTTTTTATAACTTTAGGAAGGACAGATTTATTGCTTTAGATTTCATGTGTTAAAATCATGCATGCATGGTTTTTACAATTAACTGTGAAAGTTTAGGCGTGTGGACTAGCATAGGCCATCTATTTATCCCTGCAAAAGTTTTTATTCTCAAATCATAGTATACCGTTTGTCATATCTGTCTCTTTCCTTGAGTTTTAGTAAAACATTCATTTTGAACTTGCAGTGGTTGATAAAAACGCTGTTTCATTCGCTTTTGAAACAAAACTTAAGGAATACATTCACTTTGATGCCGCATTTGAGCTGCGTATTTCCCTGTCGTGTAACTGAGTCTTCAAAATAAAACCGACAAAATAGATAACAGATTAGTGAAATCTACCAATGGCACAAGATTGTAAATGGAAAAAAAAAATGTTCTTGACAAAGAGGCAGAATACAGATGCAAGACTCTACCAGGGTGATGAACGCAGAGTCTGTCGCACAGAGGGAAGTACGTCAGGAGAAAACCAAAAATTGTGCAGCAATGCATATATATGGAATCTAGAAAAGTGATCCCGATGGGCCCAGTGGCAGGGCAGGAAGAGAGACGCACATGTGTGGACACAGTGGGGAAGGCAGAGGGTGGCATGGATTTAGAGAGCAGCTCTCTCACAGACACACATCCATGGGTAAACCAGACAGCGAGCGGGGAGCTGCTGTATAACCCAGGGGGCTCAGCTCAGCGCTGTGATGACCTAGAGGGTGGAATGCGGGGAGGGAGGCTCATGAGGGAGGGGACATGTGTATACACCAGGTGGCTCAGATGGTAGAGAATCCGCCTGCAGCTCGAGAGACCTGGGTTCCATCCCTAGGTCGGGAAGATCCACTGCAGAAGGGAAAGGCTACCCGCTCCTGTATTCTGACCTGGAGAATTCCATGGACTGTATGTAGTCCATGGGGTCGCGAAGAGTCGGACACCACCGAGCAACTTTCAGTTTCCTTATGATTTATTCCTGTGGTCATGTATGGATGTGAGAGTTGGACTCTAAAGAAGCTGAGTGCACAAGAGCGGATGCTTTTGAACGGTGGTGTTGGAGAGGACTCTTGAGAGTCCCTTGGACTGCAAGGAGATCCAGCCAGTCCATCCTAAAGGAGATCAGTCCTGAATATTCATTGGAAGGACTGATGCTGAAACTGAAGCTCCAATACGTTGGCCACCTGATTCGAAGAGCTGGCTCATTGGAAAAGACCCTGATGCTGGGAAAGATTGAAGGCGGGAGGAGAAGGGAACGGCAAAGGATGAGATGGTCGGATGGTGTCACTGACTCGGTGGATGTGAGTTTGAGAAAACTCTGGAGTTGGTGATGGACAGGAAAGCGTGGCGAGCTGCGGTCCATGGGATCGCAAAGAGTTGGACACAACTGAGCGACTGAACTGAACTAAAGTGAGAGGTCTGGGACAAACGACACTGGATGTTGTTGTTTAAAGTTAACGCCTTCTTCCCTGGTGGTTCAGATGGTGAAGAATCTGCCTGCAAATGCTCAGTCTGATGTTGGAATTATATAGCAACAAAAATTGATGGAGCCTTGCAAACCCAAAGCAGAATCGGAAGGTATCATGAGAAGCCAGGTGGACACGGGAACCTAATTTTACACTGGATTTCCATCGAGGAAAAGTTCAGCTTTCTGAAAATTAGCTCTTTCTGCTGAGTTCCTCTGACTTGCCTCGGGTTAATTTGGAAGGAGAAATGTATTCATTGTTATGAACTTCTAACCAGAGATTGGCCATTCGCTGACACGTTCACTAAATTATTAATCCATGTTTCTTCCCTTCAAATAATTGAAGGCGTTGCAGCAAGAATTTCTAACAGACATGGAGAATTTTGGGGTTAAAAAAATGTCTTGCCTCTTTCAAAAGACTCCCAATGTTACTTTCTTCTGCATGTTGATTTAAAAGGCCCACCTTTCAGGTAATAACATCAATGCTGCTGCTGCAGCTGCTGCTGCTACTGCTAAGTCACTTCAGTCGTGTCCGACTCTGTGTGACCCCATAGACGGCAGCCTACCAGGCTCCCCCGTCCCTGGGATTCTCCAGGCAAGAACACTGGAGTGGGGTGCCATTCTTTCTCCAATGCATGAAACTGAAAAGTGAAAGTGAAGTCGCTCAGTCGTGTCCGACCCTTCACGATCCCATGGATTGCAGCCTATCAGGCTCCTCCACCCATGGGATTTTCCAGGCAAGAGTACTGGAGTGGGGTGCCATTGCCTTCGCGGAATAACATGGAAAAAAATGTATGATCGATGCATTTTTGTGAAGTTTTTTAAGCACAAGAGACCCTCTGATTTGGTGTGTAAGTATATGTCATTGTATTCCATTTCATTTTGTATATTCTTTCCCTCCTGACTGATTTATCTTCACTGCAAATTTATTTAGCTAATTTGTTTGCAATCCACATATATTCATGTAAATGTGAGCTGTTTTGTAATTAACCAAATCATTTTAACTTAAAATACTAAGGCCTGAAGCTTCTTATCGACTTTTTATAAATGTTGGGGTAATGGTTGATTGCCATGAAATTTTTATGGTTATTTTTCAGGAAATACATACAGCATCTGGCACTTTATACCACGTGGTAAATTTTCTTCTCTTTTATGCTTTTTTTTCGGGAATGTTTCTAACAAAATATTATGTCCTCTGTGCTTCGCTTTTTACTCTCAAAACAGCTATACTATGTACTTTTTTCTTTTTTTCTCTCTCCTCACTCCCCTGGGCTGGGAACGTTAGTCTCTGATAAATCTGGCATTTAATTTTCCCCCTATAGACGTGATTACCCCAGGGTCGATTAGGTAAGTTCATAGAGAGGTCTGAGGGCCAGCTTGTAAATAAGTTTAGAGCCCGTTAAAGTAAGTTGCTGTCGAAGTGTTCTTGTTCCCAGGCTGGAATTTCACCGTGGAAAGTAGTTTGGATTTCTAAAATGTGTTTATTTTCCCTAATTTGATCTTTGTCACATTTTTACATTATGGGAGCAATATACGTTCACTGTAGAAAAATAACATGTTTATTTTTCTTCTCATATTTTCAGTGCACAATCTAAGCGAAATATAATTAAGGTAATATAGGGTCAACATGTAATCCGACTTTGCACACTTTATACTCCTGTGCTCTCCATGTCTGTTAGTAAATATGCAGACTATTATTCGTTAATATAATCTTACGTAAATCTACCTTAATCCATTAAACTGAGGCTTCATTTCAGAAGATCTTATGTTACCCCTGTCTTGAATATTAAAGTTATACTGAGACAATGTGCTTGCTATCCAGAGTGGTGGACATGCTTACTATTTCTGTGAAAGAATTTTTTTACCTTGTTTTATACGGAGAATTGCCAACTAACAATGCTGAGATAGTTTCAGGTGGACAGCAAAGAGACTCAGCCAGACATATACATGTATCCATTCTTCCCCAAACTCCCTCCCACCCACGCTGCCAGGTGACATTGAGCAGAGTTCCCCGGAGCAGAGTTCCCCGTCCTTCCAAGAATTCTTGAAAAGTACATGAATAAAACCAAGTCACCAAGGAAAGCATCGACACATTTAACTATACTAAAATTAGCAACATTCTTAAACGGAAGATATAATGAAAGAAAGGAAAATGCAGGCTTACACATGAGGTGATATTTGCAAACAGGCTTAAAATGACAAGATAAATACTTGACTTCTGTAATACAGAAATATGGTAAAGGTTAAATTAGAATGAACACACTACAGAAATATACAAAATATTTTCAGCATCTTATTCTGGAATGATTACTAGAACAGTTTGATATCGGCTTAACTGCTCCACACACAAAGGTTTAGAAGATTAAAATATTTAAGAAAGGTGCAATAGTATTTATAGTATTACTTTTAATTTTTCTCATGCTGGCTTTTATAACCTTCAGTAATAAATTTAAAATATTATGGTCAACTCAAGTAGTTTATCCGGCACCCAACCTTCAAGTTTCTTAACCACTGCTTTGAATAAATAATTTTAGATGCCTATCATTTCCATCCTAAAGGAAATCAGTCCTGAATATTCTTTGGAAGGACTGATGTTGAAGCTGAAGCTCCAATGCTTTGGCCACCTGATGCGAAGAGCTGACTCATTGGAAAAGACCTTGATGCTGGGAAAGATTGAAGGCGGGAGGAGAAGGGGGCGACAGAGGATGAGATGGTTGGATGGCATCACCGACTCAATGGACTTGAGTTTGAGTCAACTCCGGGAGTTGGTGATGGACAGGGAGGCCTGGCATGCTGCAGCCCATGGGGTCCCAAAGACTTGGACACGACTGAGTGACTGAAGTGAACTGAACTGATCATTTCACTGTATTCTATAAATACATGTCAGTCTCTCTCTCTCTTTTTTTTAGATGTGTCTTCTAGCAAGGGAGATCTTATTTCCTTAACCAGGAATCGAACCCAGGCACTTAGCAGTGAAATCTGAGTCCCCTAACAGAACCTCCAGGGAATTTCTTGTTTCTTTTCCTTTTTTTTTTTTTGAGGATTTTATGGAAGGGTGCTCTTGATTTAAGACTGAAGCAATCCTTGAAATTCTCTTAACACAAAATAAAATTTAAATGTCTTGCTTATCAGTGGAAATAGGTTATCGTTTGAAAGTTATTATTTTTCTTCCATTTAGCCTCCTCCCCCCGTTCTTTTTTTTTTAAAATGACTGGCAAGCAACCGTTGGCTTGCCACTTTCATCTGTGCATGCACGCATGCTGAGTCACTTCAGTCCTGTCTGATTCTTTGCGATGCTACGCACCAGAGCCCGCCAGGCGCCTCTGTCCACGGGGATTCTCCAGGCAAGAACTCTGGAGTGGGTTGCCATGCCCTCCTCCAGGGGCTCTGCCTGACCCAGGCGTCGAATCCGCGTCTCCTGTGTCTCCGGCATTGGCGGGCGGGTTCTTTACTGCTGAGCGATATAACAGTTATACCTTGAATACAGCAATTGCTTCTTAAGTATTTTCTAACGTTGGATCCTGTGCTCTGTGATTTGCAAATGATCATATTTTCTACAAGGGCTTATACTTGAGTTAACACCTCTGTCTCACTCACCAGTCTCTCCTTTCTGTTGTAAAATTATACTTTTTAACATGGATGGACCTAGAGGCAGTCATACTGAGTGAAATAAGTCACACAGAGAAGGATAAATATTACAAGACATCACTTACAGGTGGAATCTCCAACAGGACACAGATCAACCTATTTATGAAACAGAGACAGACGCACAGACACAGTGGAACGAACCCTGGTTACCAAAGGTGAAAGGCTGGCAAATGGATAAAACAGGAGTTTGGGGTTAGCAGAGACAAACCACTATATATAAAATAGATGATCAACAAAGTTGTACAATATAGCCCTGGGAACTCTGCTTAATATTGTTAATAACCTACATGGGAAAAGAATCTGAAATAGGATATATAAAATTTATAGAATTAAATATATGTATATGGTGGAGGTGGTTTGATCCTTCGGTCACATCCCGCCAGGCTCCTCTCTCCATGAGATTCTTCAGGCAGGAAGACTGGAGTGGGTTGCATTTCCATCTTCCCCACCCAGGGATCGAACCCAGGTGGCCCACATTGCAGGCAAATTTCCCACCGTCTGAACCACCAGGAACACTTATTTGCACCGGTTCCCAGATGCGATGTCTACGTTTGCATGCATTTGCCCATCCTCACTCCACATCTTGCACAAATCGGACAGTCACTGAGGCCAGTTAGGTAATCAGTGAGGTCAGTGAAATATTGCCAAAGTCATTTTCATTCCTTTCTGGGCATGAGAAAACCACAAGGCCGGAACCAGCGCGTTACGAGTTCATCTGGAAAACACCAAAGCTGAAAAAACTCTTAGATTTCCTTCTTGCTCAGTTTTCCATTTTCTGGTGGTTGGAAATAGATCCAACGCTTTATTAAAAGGTTATGTACAGTTCAAGTGGCCTGTTTGTTATTAGCATTGCCTTACTACAGACGTAGAATTACTAATATTGCGAATTCCCTATTTGCTCAGTTTTCCATTTTCTGGTGGTTGGAAATAGATCCAACGCTTTATTAAAAGGTTATGTACAGTTCAAGTGGCCTGTTTGTTATTAGCATTGCCTTACTACAGACGTAGAATTACTAATATTGTGAATTCCCTGTACACAATGGATGCTTATAAATGAAGGGTGTTTGTTTCAAGTATTTTTACTCTTTTTTTTTCAGACCCAATTAGCTTCCCACTTCACTCACAATCTTCTTAAATGCTTCCTAAGTTTTTACAACAGCCGTGCATCTCAGCTGAGTACATGGGGAATACCTATGTACGTTACAAATTGCCATCATCCGTAAATGTGTTTAATGCCAACGAATTTCCAGAAATGTTCTCTGCCTTGAATACAGAAATGCTTTCAGAGTCTTGCTCTGCCATCCCGATGCGTCTCCCTCTCTCCTAGCTTGCTCGTCTCTTTCCTTTTCTGGGTGCTCACACACTGTCTGTTGTTCACTCGCCAGGTCGTGTCCGACTCTGAGACCCCACGGACTGCAGCAGGCCAGGACTCCCTGTCCTCCACCATCTCCCGGAGTTCTCTCAGACTCAGGTCCATCGAGTCAGTGATGCATGCGAGCGTCTCACCCTCTGTCGTCCCCTTCTCTTCCTTTACAGAGTCCAACATTCACACTGCCAGCCTGGTCTACGGCGGCCCTGTGCGATGCGGATAATCGAGGCCGCTGCGTCCTGTGCTACAGGGTACAATCGCGTCACGCGACACTTTTCTCGTGGGTTAACGACATCCTGAGGCCAGGCTGAGAGCCTTTCCAGAGACAGAGAGAGATGGACAGTGGATCAGACAGACAGACAGAGACAGACAGAGAGACACAGAGACACAGAGACAGATAGAGATGGACAGTGGATCAAACAGACAGACATAGACAGACAGAGAGACACAAAAACAGAGAGAGACACAGAGACAGAGAGAGAGATATACAGAGACAGAGAGGAAGACAAGAGAGACATACAGAGAGAGAGACACAGAGAGAGACAGAGAAACAGAGAGAGAAAGAGAGAGACATACACACAGAGACAGAGAGACACATAGACAGAGACACAGAGAGAGACAGTCAGAGAGACAGAGAGAGAGAAAGATAGAGACAGAGAGACACAGAGAGAGACAGAGAGACAAGAGAGACAGAGACAGACAGAGACAGAGAGAGAGACACACACAGAGACACAGAGAGAGACAGAGAGACAGAGAGAGATATACAGAGACAGAGAGAGAGAAAGAGACAGAGACAGAGAGAGACACAGAGACACAGAAACAGAGAAACATACAGAGAGAAAGACAGAAAGAGAGATAGAGACACAGAGAGAGACAGAGAGACAGAGAGAGACAGAGAGAGAAAGACAGAGTGAGAAAGAGACAGAGAGGGACAGAGAGACAGAGAGAGAGACAGAGAGACGAGAGAGACAGAGACAGACAGAGACAGAGAGACAGACAGGCAGACAGAGACAAAGAGAGACACAGAGACACAGAGAGAGACAGAGAGAGGCATAGAGAGAGAAAGACAGAGAGAGAGATAGAGACACAGAGAGGGACAGAGAGACACACATAGAGAGAGAGACACAGACAGAGAGAGACAGAGAGACACAAAGAGAGACAGAGAGACACAGAGAGAGACAGAGAGAGACAGAGAGAAAAACAGAGAGAGAAATAGAGACACAGAGGGACAGAGAGACACAGAGAGAGAGAGACAGAGACACAGACACAAGAGAGACATACAGAGAAAGACAGAAAGGGACAGAGCAGAGAGACAGAGAGAGAGAGAGATTCACAGAGAGAGACAGAGAGAGACACACACACAGAGACAGACAGAGAGACAAGAGAGACATACAGAGAGAAAGACAGAGAGAGAGAGAGACACAGAGAGGGAGAGAGAGACACACTTAGACAGGAGGGGAGGAATTGGGGCGATTCAGGCGGTGCATGTCACCATCTGCTGATCGCCTCTTCCACCTGAGGATTAAGGACCAGTGAATACAGGGGAGACTCGTTCCCGTCTGTAGGGACGTTTCAGTGTCGTCCATCACTGAATGCACATCTCTGGATATTCCTCTCACTAGGTAATCCTCCTAAACAAATCTTTGTAGGAAAACAGTGAGGGCTATAAAAAAGGTGGGGAGGGGGCAGGTATCACAGCTATCCACGCTTTATAAGACTTTAAAGCAAATACAGCAGCGAGATGGTCTCTGCTTCCATCTCTGGGGTTTCAGAGGTCTGAATATACATGAACAATGGACAGCATTTAGCTCAGAGTTTAGTGGTTAATTTTCAGGGCACTGGAATTGGAATGCTGCGTTTCTGCCGAGATTCTTTGCAGCTGTATGAATGCTTCCTGTTACTCTTTCCAGTGCCTAAAGAATTCTTGGATGGCCCTGGGCACTCAGTGGTAAAGAATCTCCCTACCAGTGCAGGAGATGAGGGCTGGATCCCTGGCTTGGGAAGATCCCCTGGAGGAGGGCATGGCAACCCACTCCAGGATTCTTGCCTGGAGAATCCCGTGGGCAGAGGAGCGTGGTGGGCTACAGTCCATGGGGTCGCAAAAGAGTCAGACACAACTTAGCAACTGAACAGCAACAACGAAAGGACTCTTATCAGTAAAGAAACTGAAATCAGATTCTGAAGTCCTACAGATACATTGCTTTATTCTTTGTACTATTTTTTTTCCTTTGACAATTTAATTATATTTCTTTTACAATTTAACGAAGAAACATTAAAAAGTAACATCGCAGCTTAGATAATAAATCTCCTCAGCCTTTCTTGAACCTCTTTAATTTGCTTTCTAATGTTGCACCTTCTTTTATTTTTTAATTTATTATTAAAAATATAAATTTATTTATTTTAATTTAAAAGTGTATTCTACGTGCAAGACACGGCCTCTGAGTTGGCTCCTCCAAAAAAGTAGATAGATTTTAACAAGGGAAATCAAATATCCCTTCCACGTTATTTGAAGTCACCCTTTATTTTTACCTATTTTTCGTACAGAAATGCTGGTTTAAACCATACTGTGCTTGCAAATGCTTTCACTTTAATTAACCTTCACCTCCATTAAACTCTTAAATGGCAATATACTCCAGTATTCTTGCCTGGAGAATCCCATGGACAGAGAAACCTGGCGGGCTACAGTCCATGGGGTCACAAGACTCGGACACGGCTTAGCGACCGAACCATACCACCACTGCATCAAAAACAGAAGGTTAGTTGATAGTCAACTTTTTCTAAAAGAGATCAAAAGATCTCTTGGAGATCGAAGGGCAGGCAGCGGTGCCCACTAAAACTTCATTGGTTTAAACAGACTTGGAATTATTTGGAAGATGCGTGGGTGCTAGGTTCGTGCTAAGTCGCTTCAATCGTGTCCGACTCTGTGCGACCCCGTGGACCGTAGCCCGCGAGGCTCCTCTGTCCATGGGATTCTCCGGGCAAGAACTCCTTGTAAGACAGCACGGAACTGTGCTTCCTCTCAGCTTACAAGGCTCTGGGTAATCATGCTGAGGAATATGAGAGCTAAACCATTAGCCGATTCCAAATGAGGTGGTTAAATTACGCTGACAAAATAGACTGGAAGAGAGAAATTCCAATTGCTACTACTTCCAGGTCCATTTTATCTTGATACGATTTCTAAGAACAGTGTATTGTCAAATTCGAGTTACACTGTAAATAAATACAAATTTCCTGAGTCCAGAAAATGGGTTTCTGACTGCGTTCCTCAGGGAGCGTCAGCGAGGCTGTCTTCCACCCGCTGGGCTGTGCTGAGTCGCTCAGTCGTGTCTGACTCTGTGCGACCCCATGGGCTGTAGCCCGCCAGGCTCCTCTGTCACCTGGGATTCTCCAGGCAAGAATGCTGGAGTGGGGTGCCGTGCCCTCCTCCTAGGTTTCATACATATATAAATATATATATTTTCCCCCAAGGATAATGGTTTTCTGCTGCTCAGAGATGCTTTAGTTATTATCCACTTTTTACAGTTAACAGTGTGTAACAAATTGGATTCCTCTTCTCAGAAAGCCTAATTTCATTCAGAAAACAGCAAGACAAATACTATTATTCATAAAGGAGGGGAAAATGAAACCCTCTCAGTGATATCTATCCTTTTCATAGCCTTTTTCCCTTCTCATTTTTGAAATTTACTTTTGGCGGTTTCGTTGCTAAGTCGTGTCCAGTGCTTTCGACTTCATGGACTGTAGCCCACCAGGCTCCTCCGTCCCTGGGATTCTCCAGGCAAGAATACTGGAGTGGGGTGCCATTTCCTTCTCCAGGGGATCTTCCCGACTCAGGGATCGATCCCAAGTCGCCCGCATTGCAGGCAGACACTTTAACCTCTGATCCACCGGGGAAGCCCAGGGAGGGGAGAGGGGTCTGGAATTCTCAAAGAGGAGGAAAGGACTGATGTTCCCCCTCCCCCCATATTCCTTAGTCTTAGTCACATAAAATGTTTTTTTCTTTAAGCCTGATGGATACACAACACACAACTCAGTTTTAAACTCTGTACTAAGGATTATATAACCACAGTGTATCCCGCTTGAGGACAGTTTCTCCTTCCTGAAAACCTTTGACTAATCCTGATGTCTCAGCACGTGTATTATGGGAGCGGGTCTGGTTGACATCCTTCTATTGCTAAATTCTAATCCTGTCGTCTTAAAATGTGAACCGTGGGAGTGGGTCTGGTAAAATCTTTACAACCTTGAGACATTCTTTTGATGTATTGTAGTAACTAATTTGAAAAGTATATAACGCCCTTGCTAACACCAGCAAGGAGGGGGGCAGCTCTCCATCCCCCTTCTGATTTCCATCTCAGAAGGTTCCTGTGCCTTTTTATACTTTAAGAAAACTCTACTACACAGAAGCTCTTGAGTGATCAACCGGGTGCCTGGTCCCGAAGGTGAATCTTGTTCTTCAGAGATCACAGATCCGACGTCGTTCACCATAAGCTATGTTTCTTGGCTGAAAGGGATATGCTACCTTAGCTCCGCCACCAGGGATTGAACTCACACCCCCTGCATTGGAAGGTGAAGTCTTAGGCCTGGACCACCAGAGGAGTCCTCCCTGACGTCTGTCCTCGATACCTTACGTACTCCAGGATACCACATGTGAATGGTAGCTTGTGGAATTCCTCTACTCTGTGCATCCCCAGGATTAACCTGAGGATGCAGGGAAGTCTTAGCAGCTACATAGCGTCCTCTCCAAACTCCCTCTCTACTGTGGCAAGAAGCAATTGTGTACCTTTTTGGAAAGAGCAGATTCATCCTCATTTTGGAAGGGTCAGCATTCCTGGAACCTTTGCCGTATGAGGACTCCTAGTCTGTGTGTGGTCCACTGCTCAGGCATGTCCGACTCTCTGCGACCCCATGGACTGCAGCCCGCCAGGCTCCTCTGTCCACAGGATTCTCCTCTGTCCACAGGACTCTCCAGGCAGGAACACCGGAGTGCGTTGCCATTCCCTTCTCCAGGGGCTCTTCCTGGAGTCAGGGATGGAGCCCGCGTCTCCTGCATCTCCCCCACTGTAGGCAGATTCTTTGCTTGGGAAACCCCTAAGGACTTCTGCTGTGCTTGATTTATTTCGCTATATATATATATTTATGTATCAGAACTCTCCACTGCACACAAGAATGGGAATGGAAATGTCCCACTTTTTTTTTTTTTGGAATAGACCTGCAGGAACATCATGTGATCGTTTGTGTATACAAAGTGAGTTTCTTGCTTCTGGAGAAATTTCAGAAATCAACTCCATCAAGCCTCTGTATTTACTAGGAAGGAGGAGTGACCCAGGAAGTTGTCAAGGAAGGACATTCATGTTTTCCAAAGGAGAAGGGCATGGCCACCCACTCCAGTATTCCTTCCTGGAGAATCCCATGGACAGAGGAGCCTGGTGGGCTACAGTCCATGGGGTCGCAAAGAGTCAGACACGACTGAGCGACTGAACTCACTAAGTAATCCTGCAGCTGGCTTACAGGTCTCCGCTTGGACTTTGCCACCAGACAAATTTCATGGTGACACTTTTCACTAAATATGGATGAACTGCAGCAAATCAGTCGTGCTGGGCTTTGAGGTGTCATCACGTCACCCTAAGAAAGCTGTCATGACTAATAATGTAACAGGGTATAGGGGTGAGTTCAGTTACAGTAAGTGGTAACTGACAAAGCAAGGCAAGACTGCTTTCCTCATAAGTCAGTGTCTTTTGCAGAAAACGCATCCAATCATTCTGCGCCAAGACGATTTTAAATTAGTTATACACATACAGACACTTGCATAACATAAGCAAGTAAACTTGTTCAATTGTTGATTAGACAGATAGGAGGATAGACAGATATGATAGAAAGATGACAGGTAAATGCATAGATGTATAGACAGACTGAATAGATAGGTAGGTAGGTAAACAGATAGACGACATAGACAGCTAGATGATAAATAGATTATGTAGGCAGGCAGATAGATGACAATTAATCGATAGATGATGGATGGGTAAATGGGTGGACAGATCCATGGTTAGATGCGTGCATGATACAAAGACAGATGGATTGAAGGATAGATGAGGATAGACGGAAAATTTATAAATCGGATACTTGCTACAGAGATGTAATAGATCAATGATACTTGACAGAAACAACAAATCTTCCAGACCGTCAGTGAGACCGAGGGAACATTTCGTGCAAAGATGGGCTTGATAAAGGACAGAAATGGTATGGACCTAACAGAAGCAGGAGATATTGAGAAGAGGTGGCAAGAAGACACGGAAGAACCACACACACAAGACCTTGCTGCGGCTGCTGCTGCCGAGTCGCTTCAGTCATGTCCGACTCTGTGCGACCCCACAGACGGCAGCCCACCAGGCTCTCCCGTCCCTGGGATTCTCCAGGCAAGAACACTGGAGTGGGTTGCCACTTCCTTCTCCAATGCATGAAAGTGAAAAGTGAAAGGGAAGTCGCTCAGTCGTGTCCGACTCTTAGCGACCCCATGGACTGCAGCCTACCAAGCTCTTCTGTCCATGGGATTCTCCAGGCAAGAACACTGGAGTGGGGTGCCATTGCCTTCTCTGAAAAAGGACCTAAATTGAGGTTAATTGTGGAAACTTACATGGACCTTCCATTAATATTTTCTCAAAGGATGTAAAAATAACAGCGTGGAGAAGATAAGCAATATTTTTATGATATTTAAATGGAGTATAATCTCTAGAAACAGTGACTCACTCTGTTCTACAACAGAAACTCATTTCATATTTTAAATCAACTCTTCTTCAGTGTTGACAGATAAATATATAAATAAAAACAAGTGAAAGGGAAAGAAAATGCATATAAAGATAATGGTCTGGGTGAAGAACATGATATACATTTTTTCTTTCATAACTGAATATTGATATCCCAGAGTTACAGAATAGGACGTTCTGAGCCCAGACTGTATATCGTCTCTTTTTACCTATCTGTCTATCCACCCATCCTTCTATTTATCTAGCTATCCATCCTTGGGCATTGCCTTTCTTTGGGACTAGAATGAAACCTGACCTCTTCCAGTCCGGGGGCCGCTGCTGAGTTTCCCAGATTTGCTGACACGTTGAGTGCAGCACTTTCACAGCATCATCCAGTGAATCCTGGTGGTTTCCGTCCCTGAGAAGTCGTTTCTGAGTGCCACGGTTTCATCTGGTACCAGAGGCAATAAGTCCGTTCGAGAAATCACGTGCGTGACAGAGAAACGTTGGCAGAGGCATGTTGGCAATGTGCTGTCGGGGCAGCCTGGCCTGATCTCTGCTTACAGACCTCACACTGCTTTTCCCCGAAGGTCTTTCAGGAAGTTGCAAAGCTGGGTGATTTTTATCTGATTCTGGCCTTCCACCCTCAACCATTCCCAAGTGTGCTGCACTCTGTCACCCAATGGGAAGAGACAACCCGTTGGAAAGGACCCTGATGCTAGGGTAGGTTGAAGGCGGGAGGAGAAGGGGACCACAGAGGATGAGATGGCTGGATGGCATCACCCACTCAATGGACATGAGTTTGAGCAAGCTCCGGGAGTCGGTGATGGACAGGGAGGCCTGGCGTGCTGCACTCCATGGAACTGTGTCCATGGGACATGACTGAACGCTTGAACAACACAATACATTTACTCCGCCAAAGGGCCACATTATGAGCCATCTCAAAACAGAGTGGCTTTTCAAAGAGGTCATCTGTTCCTGCTCTCCGTGTCTGTGGATCAGCTGCCCTTGACACCAAGATGCAGGTGGTTTCCCACACTCCTCCAGGCGTCTCCGATGCTGCTTGAAACAGCGAAGTATCCATGGAATGTGCTTTTCCTAACGGTGCCAGAATGAAAGGGGAGAGAGAATTCCTCGCCATCCGTGCCTTTCCAGAAAACAGACCAGTGTCACATCGGCTAGGGTTCCAGCCCTGGCCACAGAGTGGCAGGGACAACTTCAACACCAGAAGATGTGTATCAACATCGGAAAAAGTCTACGCAGGGACTTCCCTGGTGGTGCAGTGGCTAAAACCCTGCAGTCCCAATGCCAGGATCCCCTAACTAGAACCCAGATGCCACAACGAACAGGTCGCCTGCTGAAACTGAAAGAACGGCGTATGCTCCTACTGAGACCAGGCGAAGACAAATAAATAACTGTTTTAAAAGAAAAAAAAGACTAAACATTTCCTGTGTCAGTTCAGTTCAGTTCAGTTCAGTTGTGCAGTCGTATCTGACTCTTTGCAACCCCGTGGACTATAGCCCGCCAGGCTCCTCTGTCCTTGGGATTCTCCAGGCAAGAATACTGGAGTGGGTTGCCATGCTCTCCTCCAGGGGATCGTCCCAACCCAGGGATCAAATCCACATCCCTGCCTTTGCTGGTGGATTCTTTACCGGTGAGCCACCTGGGAAGCATGTATAAGTGCTAGTCGCCCAGTTGGGTCCGACTCTTTGTGACCCCAGGGACTGCAGCCCAGCAGGCTCCTCTGTCCATGAGACTTTCCAGGCTAGGGTACTGGAGTGAGCATGTATATGTATATATAAGGGCATATATATTTATACAAAAATATAAACATATGCATATACATATATATGTATACATCCATATATTTATATATGGTATACATTTCATATTCATTCTACAGCATAAACATTGCTATCTGTATTTCATCAATTCTCTCATAAAAATATGAGACTTCAGATAACTCCTCATTGGAGGAGGTAGCTTAACAGGTGGCGCTAGTGGTAAAGAATCTGCGTACGGATGCAGGAGACATAAGAGAGGAAGGTTTCATCCCTGGGTCAGGAAGACCCCCTGCGGAAGGAAATGGCAACCTTCTCCAGTATTCTTGCCTGGAGAATCCCATGGACAGACGAGCCTAGTGGTCTGTAGTCCATGGTGTTGCAAAGAGTTGGACACGCTTGAGGTGACTTATCACACAACCACAGACACACACACACACAAACACACACACACACACACATACACACACGCAATACCATTAAGAGACGCTCTTCCAGAACATTTCCTAAAGAAGAAGTTGGTTTTAAAATGACATGCAGGAGCATTGCAAAAAGTTGGACAAGCCTGAAGCAACTTCACACACCCACACCCACAGCCCCCCCCCGCCCCAATACCAATTAAAGGTGACTTCCCCAGAACATTTCCTAAATAAGAGGTTGGTTTTAAAATGACATGCAGGAGCCTTAAACCATATGGCCCTGTTTTAAAAGCTAGGCCTCTGGTTGCTTTAGAGCTTACCAGTGTTTATTCTTACAGAACAGGGGATGACAAAAGGAAAACCTTTTTTAAAGGTTATGAAATAGTTTCCTTTAAAACAGCAGGCAGCGATGCCAGCCTCGAGGAAGACAGCCTCCTTATACAGAAACAGTGCTTAACAAGCTTGCCTTTGGCTGCTTGGCCGGGGCAGGGGTAAGCCCAGATCACATTAACCCAGCTAGCAATCCTAAGCTGTGTCCCTATTTGCCTTATATGAATACTGCCCAAAATCCATTCTATGTGATCATGCAAATCACCAACACTGGATGGAAGGTGCTCGTGAATGTATAAGCTTTTTCACGAGTTTAGCAACTCTCTGCAAAAGCCAGTGGGAAAATGTGAGATGCTTTTTAATTTTGCATGCAGGATCTGCGTCTTAAGCACGTTCCATTAGCAAAACCATTTAAAGATTCTTAACAATAGAGGCATTGGAAGGACTGATGCTGAAGCTGAAGTTCCAATCCTTTGGCCACCTAATGTGTAGAATTGACTCCTTGGAGAAGATCTTGATGCTGTGAAAGATTGAGGGCAGGAGGAGAAGGGGATGACAGAAGATGAGATGGCTGGATGGCATCACCAACTCGATGGACATGAGTTTGAGTGAACTCCGGGAGTTGGTGATGGACAGGCAGGCCTGGCGTGCTGCAGTCCATGGGGTCACAAAGAGTCGGACACGACCTAGCAACTGAACAACAGCAATAGAGACAGTTTGTGGGGCTCGTGGGAACTGAGAGGTGGGGAGCTAGAAATATCAGAGATTATTCAGAATATCACACTCAGTGGAGTCTTTTCTGAATTGTTCAGTTGAGTTCAGAAGCTCAGTTGTGTCCAGGTCTTCTGAACTGTAAAGGAAAGGAATATGTGCGTATTTGAGACTCCCCAGGAACCATTACACATCCCTCAACCATCAGTGTTTCAATGAGAAAGTCCCCATCAGTCAGTTCAGTCACTCAGTCGTGTCCGACTCTTTGTGACCCCATGAATTGCACCACACCAGGCCTCCCTGTCCAGCACCAACTTCCAGAGTTCGCTCACTCACGTTCATTGAGTCAGCGATGCCATCCAGCCATCTCATCCTCTGTCGTCCCCTTCTCCTCCTGCCCCCAATCCCTCCCAGCACCAGAGTTTTTCCCAGTGAGTCAACTCTTCACATGATGTGGCCAAAGTACTGGACTTTGAGCTTCAGCATCATTCCTTCCAATGAACAGCCAGGACTGATCTCCTTTAGGGTGGACTGGTTGGATCTCCTTGCAGTCCAACGGGCTCTCAAGAGTCTTCTCCAACACCACAAGGGAAAATGGCCCCCATTGACCACATCTGCAGGAAAGCCTAGGCAGCAGAGTAGATTCACTGCAGTCAAAAGTCTATTAATTAATTTTTTAAATTTCTAAAAATATAGAGGAACCCTTTCCTTCCACATTCTTTCCCCTTTAACAGAAACGTCTCCCCTTGCCTCGTTCATCCCCCAAATATATTCAAGGTGCTGATGCTACAAATGGGCTTCCCGGGGGCACAGTGGTAAAGAATCTGCCTGCCAATGCAGCAGCCACGGGAGACCTAGGTTTGATGTCTCTTATAATTCTCAATGCTCTAACGTTATAATCCTAAAAATTTCAGACGTCAAAGGGAGAAGTGCGGAGAATCTTTCAGAAACCCTTTCCTTACCATGCACTCTCCATGTCGAGTGAAAGAACTCCAACACGAGCATAGAAACTATCTTTCTGAATGAAATTCTGAGCAGAGTTGATCTTACCACGTGGTTTTCATGAGCTCTCATCCAATTTAAAGTTGAAGAGAAAAACAGTATCCTGCAGATCAAGACAGAGACCCCCTAGGTCTTTTCTGTGCTCTGATTTCTGAACATCATTCCCATGAATATCAAATGAAAAGCAGTGTGAAGAATATGCAAACTTGTCTTTTTTTTTTTTTTTTTTTTAATTTGCTGTGTGTTTGTATCAGAGAAGGCAATGGCACCCCACTCCAGTACTCTTGCCTGGAAAATCCCATGGATGGAGGAGCCTGGTGGGCTGCAGTCCATGGGGTTGCCAAGAGTCGAACACGACTGAGCAACTTCACTTTCACTTTACACTTTCATGCACTGGAGAAGGAAATGGCAACCCACTCCAGTGTTCGTGCCTGGAGAATCCCAGGGACGGGGGAGCCTGGTGGGCTGCTGTCTATGGGGTCGCACAGAGTCGGACGCGACTGAAGCAACTTAGCAGCAGCAGCAACAGTGTGTTTGTATCTTGTGAGCAAGAGTCATCACATACCTCTGAGCCCCTTGCAAGTCTCTCGAAAAGATACACATTTTTCACAGGCGTGGCATCCTGATCATTTTTCCCTAATGTGTTGCAGGAAAAAAAGACACGTAGTGTTCTGTTTGGGCAAGACCTTTTTTTTTTGCCAAATGTATTTTTTTTGGGGGGGGTGGTGCGGGGATGGTCAGAGTCCAAGTCATTTATTTATGGATGAAAATAGTTACATATTATGAAAAGAAGCCATTTTCAGAGAACATACAAAATCGACTTTGGAAAATGGGACCTAATTTTTTATGGGGGGGTAATGTTGTATTTTACTTATTATTTTAAAAATGCATTTCTTTTACACTGGATGATCACTGATTTTCAATTGTTGCGTTAGCTTCTGGCGTACATCAGTGTGAGTCAGCCATGGCTAAACATGTCCCCTTCTCTCTCCAGTCTCTCTCCCAGCCCCAGTCCATTCGTCCAGGTCATCCCAGGGCACCGAGCTCCGCTCCCTGTATTATACAGAAGCTTCCCACTGCCATCTATCCTACAGATGGTAGCGTACACATCAACGCTACTCTATTTGTGGGATCTAATTACTTTCAAATAAGAGATTGCAAATCCATGCTACAAGATTCTACCTAATAATTATCAATTCAGAAGTAATTGTTTTATTTTTTAAAGATTTTTTTTGACATGCACCATTTTTTAAAGTCTTTATTGAATTTGTTACACTATCAGTTTGGTTTTACGTTCTGATTTTTTGACCACCGGGAAGGTGGGATATCAACTCCCTGATCAGGGATTGAACCCATGCCCTTGGCATTGGAAGGCAAAGTCTGAACCGCTGCTGGACTGCCAGGGAAGTCCCTTATTTTATTTTATATACTATTCATGGTTAGTTTAAGAATAAAATATCCAGCAGATGAGTCAGAGGAACAAATAGAGATGGAAAATTATTTTAAAAGAAAAAAAGTTCATTATATCTCGTTCAAAATGACAGCAGAGCTGAATTAAATGTATTCAAGGTTGTTTTAATCTCTTCAGCTTCCCTGATAGCTCAGTGGGTAAAGAATCCGCCTGCAATGCAGAAGACCCCTGTTCAATTCCTGGCTCTGGAAGATCCCCTGGAGAAGGGAAAGGCTACCCACTCTGATATTCTTGGGCTTCCCTGGTGGCTCAGCTGGTAAAGAATCTGCCTGCAATGCGGGAGACCTGGGTTCAGTCCCTGGGTTGGGAAGATCCCCTGGAGGAGGGAAAGGCCACCCACTCCAGTATTCCGGCCTGCACAATTCCAACGCGTCTGTAGTCCATGGGGTCGCAAAGAGTTGAACACGATGAGCGAATTTCACTTTCACTTAATCTTCCAATTTTCAAAACACTTGTTTTCTGTCCCTTCTGTATTTCCCTCTTATCTTTTTGTGCTTAGTTGCTCAGACGTGTCCGACTGTTTGTGACCCCACAGACTGCAAAGTCCTTGGAATTCTCCAGGCCAGAACACTGGCGTGGGTAGCCTTTCCCTTCTCCAGGGGATCTTCCCAACCCAGCGATCGAACCCAGGTCTCCTGCACTGCAGGCAGATTCTTTACTGACTGAGTCACCAGGGAAGGCCCTTCTCTTTCTGATTAACTTTTCATTTTTGTTTTTGCTGAGCCATGGCATGTAGGATCTTAGGTCCCTCACCAGGGACTGAATCCGTGTCCCCTGCGATGGAAGTGCCGAGTCCTGAGCACTGTCCTAACCACTGGTCCACCAGGGAAGTTCCTCTTCTCCTTCTTTCCTTAGAAGAAAAGTAGGAGGTCCAGTTAGTCCAAGGTGTCTGTTCAGGACTCCTAACCAAACAGCAAATTAGAAGGAGTCTGTATATCCCATTCTTCCTGCTGCCCCTAGAATGTCATGTCCAGAAACTTCTGGTAAACCCCCTATTACAATACTTGTATTGTCTTTTCCTCACCATCTACTGGCTTGCGAGGTCTCTGAGTGCAAAGTACGGGTTTCCTTATTCTCAGGACCTGCGAAACGGCGTGGAAAACCTGAAGTACTTGATAAGTCAGGTAAACCACAGGGTCCGTTGTATATTTTCCTCACCTTCCTCTCTCTTGCTATGCGCTCACTTACCACCAGCAAAGTGAATGATGAAGACACAACACAGGCGCGAATGGATTTTTCTCCTGTGCTCAGTATATAGGCCGATGATTATTCCGGGTGCAGAGCTGGAGCAAGCTCTAGGAGATGGTGTTGGACAGGGAAGCCTGGCGTGCTGCGGTCCAATGAGTTGCAGAGAGTCGGACACGATCGAGTGGCTGAAAAACATACAAGCCAGCTAGGAGAGAGCTCTCCAGCAGCAGAGCAAAACGCTTCAGTGTGTCACAAGGTTCTTGGGAAAGCATCCTGCCCCCTGTCACTAGTACTCTGAGGCCAAAGGAGATGCAGAAAGGAAGAAGTGAGGTGCTGAAGGACACAGAACCATCATGGGGACAAGCACTGCGTGAGACAGAGGCTGCCCTTTGTGGGAGAGCTCTCCTAGCTGGCTTGCGTGTCCTCTCTGCACTTTTATGAGCTTCCCTGGTGCTCAGATGGTGAAGAATCTGCCTGCAATGCAGGAGACAGGGGTTCCATCCCTGGGTGGGGAAGATCTCCTGGAGAAGGGAATGGCAACCCACTCCAGTCTCTTGCCTGGAGAATTCCATGGACAGAGGAGCCTGGCGGGCTACAGCCCATGGGGTCTCAAAGAGTCGGACACAACTGAACGACTAACACTTTTACACTTTCTGTACTTTTATAAATATAAAAAGCATGAACACCTTTTATAGTAATATTGCATCATTTTGTTACAGTTGTGTGAAACAGATGAAGCAAAAGCAAAAGCCAAAAAGATCTCTTTTGTATATTTTATGTCATTGTCTAACGTTAGTTCAATTGATAAATTTCTATTCATCTACCCAGCCATCCACCCATCATCAATTATCCATAATATCTACCTACCCCATCTATCGATTACCTATCTGTTAATTCATCTGTCATCTATGCGGTAATCTATCCATCTATCCATCAGTTATCTACCTACCTACCTATCAGCTGTCAGTCAGCTCTCTATCTGTCCATTCATTTATAAATCATCATCTATCTATTCATCTATCAAACTATGCATCAGTTACCTATCATTTACCTATTCATCAATCACCATCAAACTTTCCGTCAAATATCTGTCTACTTACATACCTATACCTGCTGTTGTTCAGTCATGAACTCATGTCTGATTCTTTATGACCCCAGGAACTACAGCATTCCAGTCTTATCCTCCACTGTCTCCTGGACGTTGCTCAAGTTCATGTTCATTAAGTTGGTGGTGCTGTCTAACCTCCTATCTGTACCTACCTACCACCCACCCATCTGTATTTCTACCACCTTGTAAATGAACATCAAACACTTTCCCAAAGAAAAAATACCTTGTAGAACAAAATATTAAATTCAATAAATGTTTAACTTTAAATAGAATGTGTTTATTTTCTATAAACAAAATGTTACATAAATGTTTACTTTTGTGTAGCAAGTGAAACTGAAGTCTCTCTTCACGGACTCTTTGCTATCCGTGACTCAAATCCGACTCTTTGTGACACCATGGACTGTGGCCTACCAGGCTCCTCCATCCATGGAATTTTTCCCTTCTCTTTCTGATTAACTTTTCATTTTTGTTTTTGCTGAGCCATGGCATGTAGGATCTTAGGTCCCTCACCAGGGACTGAATCCGTGTCCCCTGCGATGGAAGTGCCGAGTCCTGAGCACTGTCCTAACCACTGGTCCACCAGGGAAGTTCCTCTTCTCCTTCTTTCCTTAGAAGAAAAGTAGGAGGTCCAGTTAGTCCAAGGTGTCTGTTCAGGACTCCTAACCAAACAGCAAATTAGAAGGAGTCTGTATATCCCATTCTTCCTGCTGCCCCTAGAATGTCATGTCCAGAAACTTCTGGTAAACCCCCTATTACAATACTTGTATTGTCTTTTCCTCACCATCTACTGGCTTGCGAGGTCTCTGAGTGCAAAGTACGGGTTTCCTTACTCTCAGGACCTGCGAAACGGCGTGGAAAACCTGAAGTACTTGATAAGTCAGGTAAACCACAGGGTCCGTTGTATATTTTCCTCACCTTCCTCTCTCTTGCTATGCGCTCACTTACCACCAGCAAAGTGAATGATGAAGACACAACACAGGCGCGAATGGATTTTTCTCCTGTGCTCAGTATATAGGCCGATGATTATTCCGGGTGCAGAGCTGGAGCAAGCTCTAGGAGATGGTGTTGGACAGGGAAGCCTGGCGTGCTGCGGTCCAATGAGTTGCAGAGAGTCGGACACGATCGAGTGGCTGAAAAACATACAAGCCAGCTAGGAGAGAGCTCTCCAGCAGCAGAGCAAAACGCTTCAGTGTGTCACAAGGTTCTTGGGAAAGCATCCTGCCCCCTGTCACTAGTACTCTGAGGCCAAAGGAGATGCAGAAAGGAAGAAGTGAGGTGCTGAAGGACACAGAACCATCATGGGGACAAGCACTGCGTGAGACAGAGGCTGCCCTTTGTGGGAGAGCTCTCCTAGCTGGCTTGCGTGTCCTCTCTGCACTTTTATGAGCTTCCCTGGTGGCTCAGATGGTGAAGAATCTGCCTGCAATGCAGGAGACAGGGGTTCCATCCCTGGGTGGGGAAGATCTCCTGGAGAAGGGAATGGCAACCCACTCCAGTCTCTTGCCTGGAGAATTCCATGGACAGAGGAGCCTGGCGGGCTACAGCCCGTGGGGTCTCAAAGAGTCGGACACAACTGAACGACTAACACTTTTACACTTTCTGTACTTTTATAAATATAAAAAGCATGAACGCCTTTTATAGTAATATTGCATCATTTTGTTACAGTTGTGTGAAACAGATGAAGCAAAAGCAAAAGCCAAAAAGATCTCTTTTGTATATTTTATGTCATTGTCTAACGTTAGTTCAATTGATAAATTTCTATTCATCTACCCAGCCATCCACCCATCATCAATTATCCATAATATCTACCTACCCCATCTATCGATTACCTATCTGTTAATTCATCTGTCATCTATGCGGTAATCTATCCATCTATCCATCAGTTATCTACCTACCTACCTATCAGCTGTCAGTCAGCTCTCTATCTGTCCATTCATTTATAAATCATCATCTATCTATTCATCTATCAAACTATGCATCAGTTACCTATCATTTACCTATTCATCAATCACCATCAAACTTTCCGTCAAATATCTGTCTACTTACATACCTATACCTGCTGTTGTTCAGTCATGAACTCATGTCTGATTCTTTATGACCCCAGGAACTACAGCATTCCAGTCTTATCCTCCACTGTCTCCTGGACGTTGCTCAAGTTCATGTTCATTAAGTTGGTGGTGCTGTCTAACCTCCTATCTGTACCTACCTACCACCCACCCATCTGTATTTCTACCACCTTGTAAATGAACATCAAACACTTTCCCAAAGAAAAAATACCTTGTAGAACAAAATATTAAATTCAATAAATGTTTAACTTTAAATAGAATGTGTTTATTTTCTATAAACAAAATGTTACATAAATGTTTACTTTTGTGTAGCAAGTGAAACTGAAGTCTCTCTTCACGGACTCTTTGCTATCCTGTGACTCAAATCCGACTCTTTGTGACACCATGGACTGTGGCCTACCAGGCTCCTCCATCCATGGAATTTTCCAAACAAGAGTAGTGGAGTGGGTTGCCACTTCCTTCTCCAGGGGATCTTCCCAACTGGGGGATCGAACCTGGGTCTCCTGCATTGCAGGCAGACGCTTTACCATCTAAGCCACCAGGGAAGCCCTCTGTTACTATTTTGACATAATTTACTAGGATTACAAACAAAATATCAATACATTTCAACCTCTAGTAGGCACTCGTTTTTATTCCTCCCTAAATAGAATTGCCTTTCAATGTGTAAAGTGAGCTGAAAGTGAAAGGCGCTCAGTCATGTCTGACTCTTTGCGACCCCATTGACTATACAGTCCATGGAATTCTCCAGGGCAGAAAACAAGTAGGTAGCCTTTCCCTTCTCCAGGGGATCTTCCCGATCCAGGAATCAAACCCAGGTCTCCTGCGTTGCAGGCGGCTTCTTTACCAGCTGAGCTGTCAGGGAAGCCCCAGTGTGTAACGTTAATATTTAATGTGTAAACTCAAAGAGTGTTTTGACCCTACAACACTGATTGTACTGTAGACCCCAGGTTTGAAACCGTATTCCTCTTTGATAAAGTAACTTGCAGAATAGGACCTAGCACAGCCAGAAATCAGTAAATAAAACTGTTGGATTATACATATCCACTGATTTTTAAAAAAATATTTTATTCCCTTATTTCTTGGCTGTGCTGGGTCCCCGTTGCTGTTCAAGCTTTCCTCTAGTCGAGATAGCCAGGGCTCTTCTCTAGCTGTGGGGCAGGGTCTTCCCACTCTAGTGGTTTCTCTCATTGCCGAGCACAGCCTCTAGGGTGGGAGGGCTTCAGTAGCTGCGGTCCTGGGTCCTGGAGCACAGACTCAGTAGCTGTGGCGCTCGGGCTTAGTTGCTCTGTGATACGTGGAATCTTCCCAGATCAGGGATCAAACTCGTGCCTCCTTATCTGACATGCAGAATCTTCACCACCAAGTCAGCAGAGAAGCTCTATCCCTTGAACTCGCATCTGTCTGAAGATTCCTTTCAGCGTTTTCAACCTATATGTTCACTTAATAAAAACCTAGAGAGAGCAGGGCTTCCGTGGTGCCCCAGCGGCTAAGACTCTGACCTCCCAGTACAGGGGACCCTGGTCAGGGAACTATTATTGGATCCCTCAAGCTACAACCGGGAGTTTGCATGCCACAATTAACAACAACAACAAAAAAAATCCTGAGTGCCACAAGACTTACTGTAGTCAAATCAATGTATAAGATAAATATATAGATTAAAAAAGGAGCGCACAACAGCTTTTGAGACTTCTGACTACATTTGCGTGGTGGTGTTTCGTGTCCAGAATCACACTGCCTCTGTTGAACAGTGAATCAGATTGCAAACCCCTAGGGATGATCGGAAGTGACCGCCAAGGGTGAGTGAACATCGCCAGTGAGGCTGAGGGTACAAAGTGAGAGATGAGGAACTCAGGAACTGGTGCGTGGGGTGGGGGGCCGGGGGCTTCAGGGGCAAGCCTACACGCCCTGGGGGTTCAGCTCTGTCGGTGTTCCGTGAAAAGTCTAACAGTAACTGAGATGAATTTCCAGGTGAGTGAAGCGTGGACCTTTACAGTACACAAAGTACTTTCATGCTGTTTAAAATGATGCCAGATGACAGAGTAAGGTAAAGCCTTCTTTTCTCCTCCCCGTTTCCTCCCTCCCTTGCTTCTTTCCATCCATTCATCCATCATCCATCCACCCATCCATCATTCATCTATCAATCATCTGTTCATCATCCATCCACCCTTCCATCCATCACCCATCATCCTTCCATCCATCCATCCATCCATCCATCATCCATCATCTTTCTAAACATTCACCCATCATCCATCCTTCCTT
>SJYC01145934.1:0-14237 GCA_006408675.1 Madoqua kirkii | reverse complement strand
TTATTGTTTTAGTATATATAGACATACTTTTCAGAAAGAATTTTACTATAAGAAGTGGTTTCTGAGAGGGAAGTGGGAAGGGATACTGGGAAGTTCAGAAAAATTTCTTAATTGTGTTTTAAAAAGTGGGCAAGTATCACCCCTATACAGAATAGCTAAGTAGAGGGATCATTATAGAAGAAAGTATAATTTCTGGTTACACCCGACAAGACCAACTTATTCAGCATACTGACTTTACTATATTTCAAATACCAAAATTTGCTTTATAATTAAACTTGCCGAATCCTCCATACATTCAAATCAAATCTCCTTCATGGCCATTTTCTGGCAAGAAGAAATCTAATTCAGAAATTTACATAGGAGTGTCTCATTCTAACTTCTATTCTTATTGAGCAGAATAGAAGAATTCTATTATTGTTTGTTATTTAATATATGAATATTTTTATGGGTCTCCATGGTAACAAAGAAGTGTTTTGATGGTGACTGGAGTGGCTCAGATGATTGAAAAAGTGATAAGAATTATTATTTTTTAAAAATTCCAGGCGCCCTGCCAATATCTCAGAAACCTCTCTCTCTCCAAGCTTATGATTTTACTTAACTGCAAAAATTTTAAAAGGAAGAGCTCCCTTAGTGGAGAACACTACTTTGTAATGAGGACAATTCTAAAACATTTCATAATATGTTGGCCAAGAACTTATGTCAAGGTGCTTACTCATTAGCTGAGCTAAGATTGTGAACTGATTAATTAAAAACATAATAACTGTTATTAAGTATTAAACAGGTTCAAAGCTCTGAGCTTAGCTTTTTACATGGATCATCTCATTCAACTCTCACAGCAACCAACCTTTTTTTCTTGACTGAGGAAACTAGGGTGTGAGAAGTTAGGTGATTTCCTCAAGGGCATGCAGAATTAAAATTCTCTTTAGTCTGACTCTAGACCCCATATCCTCAATTATTTTGCTGTCTTATCACTCTTCCTCTCCTGTTTCAAACATGGTTTGTTTGGAACATTCCAGAAGTCGAATAAAATAAATGTGTACATTTCTTATGAGATGAGGTGTAGCGTGTAAGTTTTGTTTTCGTTGTCTGTGTGTTTCTATACATCCTGCAGTCCTCTATGTGTCTAATCTAATCTTTCTGCCAGAACCCTGTAGGATCACTTTTCTACTTTGTGAGTTTACCCAGAGCAAAATTAATTATCCCCAACATCTGTCTCTTAAACTGAAATTTATTACTCATATATCAAAGGATAATTATTACAGCTATAGCCCTCATGATGGGATCAAGTCTTGGCTTATTCTGTCTCTGGAGAGTTTCCTTGAGTGCCTTTGTTTTCTCTTTTAATTTATTTATTTTTAATTATGTAGCTGTAAGTTTTGTTTTCGTTGTCTGTGTGTTTCTATACATCCTGCAGTCCTCTATGTGTCTAATCTAATCTTTCTGTCAGAATCCTGTAGGATCACTTTTCTACTTTGTGAGTTTACCCAGAGCAAAATTAATTATCCCCAACATCTGTCTCTTAAACTGAAATTTATTACTCATATATCAAAGGATAATTATTACAGCTATAGCCCTCATGATGGGATCAAGTCTTGGCTTATTCTGTCTCTGGAGAGTTTCCTTGAGTGCCTTTGTTTTCTCTTTTAATTTATTTATTTTTAATTAGAGGATAATTACAGTGTTGGGTTGGTTTCTGCCATATATCAACATGAATCAGCCATAGATATGCGTATGTCCTATTCCTCCTGAAGCTCCCTCCCACCTTCCAGCCCTTCCCAATCCTCTAGGTTGTCACAGAGCACTGGATTTGAGTGCCTTTCTTTTCTTGCTTTGATTGCACAGTTCTTATTCTGCCTAGTATGGGTTCTGGGTCCAGTGGAATATGGCTGCTGAATGGGTGTCCAATGTCAAGCTGGATCTGCTATTTTCTTTGAGCCTGCTCCTTCCTCTCTTGAGGCTGCCTATAGATTGGTAAAGGGCATGATCTCCCAGCTAACCCAATCATCTAATATCCAACATGAATCTTCCATCTCTTCCAGCACTGCCACTATCCTGGGCAGCACCTTTGTATTTATTAGGAAAAGGTCACTCTTCCTACATTGGGTAGGACTCCCTGAAGAAGGGAGCACAGGCGAGGTTTCATCATTAGGTATGTTTCCTTGTGCATTAAACTTCTTGTACAACATACAGCAGCTACAGCTGCAAACAAAAGCACCTACACCTAATGAAGACCTCATGTCTCAGAGACTGTCATTCCTTGTTTGCAATTCAGTGGGAATGTTTTATAATTAGAAGAGGCCCAGGTGGAAAGAAAATATAAACCCAGGCTGCTTGATGGAAATATTTGAGGAAAAAAATAAAATTTGCTTCCTCCTATTCTTTCTGCCCATTCTCACAAGGGCATTCCACTTTTAGATCTTTCACTCTTCCTTTAGGGGCGTCTCAGCTAGCTCAGTGGTAAAGAATCTACCTGCCAATGCAGGAGATCCAGGTTGGATCCTTGAACTAGGAAGATCCCCTGGAGAAGGAAATGGCAACCCATGCCAGTATTCTTGCTTGGGAAGAACCCATGGACAGAGGAACTGGGTGGGCTCCAATCCACAGGATCTCAAAGAGCTGGACACGACGTTGGCAACTAAACAGTAAAACAGCATTCTTCCAGTAGCCAAATGGTTCTTAACTTTGGCTGGATATTAGGATCACCTGAATAACTTGGACAACAATTGATCCTCAGACTTAACTTTGGACCAGTTAGATGAAACACTGTAAGGGTAGGACCTAGACAAGTTTATTTTCTAAGTGCTTCAGGCAATTCCAGGGAGCTAAGTTGGGAATCACTGCAGATATAAATCACTGAGCTTGAGGTGGTGTAAGGATAAAAACCATGCACTCTGCTCCCTTCCTTCAGATCACACCTCCTTGTAATGAGTTTGTGTGACTTTATTTATAACATAAAGGCTGCATTTTATTACTTCAAATTTCTTAACTACAGAATTCAACTCAACCTATTATTTGCATTTCATATCAAAATGGCTAAATCTATGTTGCTGCTATTCAATTAAAATGTGTTATAAACAGTACAATTTTCTCTCTAGAAAATTCTATTAGAGTGGCAGCAAATAAACATTACTCAAGTATAAAGAGCAGCTTCTTACAACATGAGTGTTCCTGAAAAAAAAAATAGCCCTTTTTAAAAACCTTAGAGTATAATAATTATGAAAAAAAGAAAAAAGAAAGTCTAGCAACGAGTCAATAATCCCCTTTGAGAAATAGCTGTTTAAATAATTTATAAAATATCCATCTGTGGAAGATGTAATGGTGCAATGCCATCAATGGATTCTGAACTATCATAGCATATCAGAAAACCACAGTTAACAGAACAAATACTTTTGACTGAAGAGAGGTAGGCTCTCAAACACAAATTAATCTCTTTAATGGATTTTCCTTACCTTCATGAAAAATACATTATGGGCTCTTAAGTCACACTCAACACATTGTTAGGGTTTTATATGATGTGGGGTTGGCACAGAGATGATTTTTCTTTCACACTGTGGGTAAAAAAAAACAATGAGCTGGGTGGCTGGAGCCAGACTATTTAATCACTAGGTAGAGACTGGTGACCAAGAGAAGCTGAGTAATTCTCACCACCCCTCTTCCTGCGTGAGCTCCTTAAACTTTGTTGAGAAGTAAAAATAAATTATATTAATAGGTTTAATATTTGTGAAATTTTAAAGGTGTCAAAAAACGAGTCCTAGTTGGCCTCTTAACTAACTGTTCTGATTTTCTTAAAAGTTGATGAAAGAAATGTTGTCCTAACACACTCAAATTGCTCACGTTCATACCTAGATTTCTTTTTGTAATTATGTTGTTGTTCAGTCTCTCAGTCATGTCTGACTCTTTGTAACCCCATAGATTGCAATACACCAGACTTCCTTGTCCTTCACTATCTCGTGCAGTTTGCTCAAACTCATGTTCATGAGTCAGTGATGCCATCCAACCATGTCATCCTCTGCAATCCGCTTCTCCTCCTGCTCTCAATCTTTTCCAGCAACAGGGTCTTTTCCAATGAATCGGCTCTTCCCATCAGGTGGCCACAGTATTGTAGCTTCAGCTTCAGCGTGTCTTTCCAATGAATATTCAGGGTTGATTTATTTTAGGATTGACTGGTTTGATATTCTTGCTGTCCAAGGGACTCTCAAAAGTCTTCTGCAGCACCAGAGTTTGGGCACATCAATTCTTCAGTGTTATTCTTCTTTGGTATTTCTAAATATCATTTAGATTTGCAGGTATTTACTTATGGACATAGATGTACTATGTGAATGCACATTCACTGAGAAATGAATGCCCACATTAACCAGGTCATGTGCAGTACTTAATGAAGTATATACTGGATCTGGATCATTGAGAACAATATCAAAGATTCACAGGATGTCTAATTTCAGGCAAAGTACCTCCCAAAGATATCTCAGGAAGAAATTGCATGCCTAGATATTTGAGATTGTCAACCTGTGGTATGATTATATTTCATCACAAAACCAAGCGAAGTATTAGGAGACCATTTCAAAATTTTATAAGCATTCAAATAAGTCATGAAAGTGGAACAATATTCAAATTAGAGAGGTAATTTTAATGATGGTGGAGAATTACTGCTGTGATTATGATATCGAGTAATTGCTTTGAGTTACATAATGTTGGAACTTCTTTTTTCCAATTAACTGTGTGCAGCAACCCATGCATTTTCTGTGAGTTTATACCTAAACTCTAAGCTCACATGAAATCTAATGTGTAGTATGCCCTTAATTTCCCAAATTTCACAGTTAATAACTTTTCTAGTATAGAGGCTAGAAGTCAATGCCCCTTTTTACAGTGAACTAAGTTTGTAAAATATTTTACCTCACAAACACCAGTCTAATTGCTACTTATTTCATTTTCCAAAGGGATATATGAAAATAGAGAAAACAAGTAAGCCTTTATGTTTATTCTTGCTTCACTCCCATCCATTGTCCACAGAACAGGTGTCATACATTAGGCGACATAAATTTCTTGATTAAAAAGAAAACTTCAAGGACTCCTCATGTTGTTAATAATAAATCCAAACTTTATACAGGAGTCCAGTTTAGAAGAACTGATCCTCCCCAGTCACCAACCTCTGTTTGCACTACTGTTCACTCCTCAACCTCAGGTCATTGGTCACTAAAGAGTGGTCCCCAAAAATGTCTGCATTCTATCCTGGGAAACTGGGAGTATATTACCTTACATACAAATTTTACAAACATGGTCAAGTTAACAATCCAGAGATAGGAGAATGTGTGTGTGTGTTAAGTCACTTCAGTCGTGTCTGACTCTTTACAACCCCACAGACTGTGGCCCACCAGGCTCCTCTGTCCCTGGAATTCTCCAGGCAAGAGTACTGGAGTGGGTTGCTATGCCCTCCTTCCCAGCTCAGGGATCGAACCCGAGTCTCTTGCATCTCCAGCATTGGCAGGCAGGTTCTTTTACATTTGTGCCACCAAGGAAGCCCAAGTAGGAGGTTATTTTACATTATCCAGTTGGCAATGTAATCACATATATCCTTATAGGAAGGAGGCGGGGGAATCAAGTCAGAGGGAAAAGATGTGAAGTTAGACACAGGGGCCAGAGAGGAGAGAAGATGCCAAGATGCCGGATATACAGATGGCAGAAAGAGCTACAAGCCAAGGATTCTGAGGCCTCTAGGGACTGGAAAAAGCAAGGAAATGGATTCTCCCTCAAAACTTATAACAGTAACACAGGCTGGCTGCCATCTTGATATCAGCCAAAGGAAACTGATTATGGATTTCTGACGTCCATTAAGTGTATGATAATAAACTTATGTTATGTTAGACCCTTATTTTTGTGGTTATTTGTTGCTGCAGCAACAGGAAACAATGCTGGCACAGGACCTGTTTATTATAGCAGCAATAGGAAACAAATGCAGTATCCTCTTTCATTTTTTCACATGCCCCAAACTCTTCCTTGACTCAGAGATTTGCAGCATCTCTGGACTCTAAGACGTACAGAGGAGAATCTCTCTTCTTCATCTTTGTGTCCTTCATAGAAAGGTGCTGAATAGCAGTGTGTTAAATAAATGAATGATTGACATAGAGTGAAAGTGGGACTTCCCTGATGGTCCAATGGTTAAGAATTCACTTTGCAATGCGAGGGACCCAGTTCCAATCTGTGGGTAGGGAACTAAGATCCCATATGTTGCAGAGCAGCTAAGCCTGTGCAGCATGACTGGAGAATCCATGTACCACAAAGATCCCACAAGATGCGATGGAAACCCCACGTGCTGCATCTAAGACTTGAAACAATCAAATATTTTTTAAAAAGAATGTTCGAAGGTAAACATACACATTTGGAAACTGATTCAGGAGTGTGATTTTTCTTATTCCACACAGGATCCTAGGAAAGTAACAGGAAACTACTAAGAACCTGGTGCATGTAATTCCCTGGAAACTTCTCAGTTTTGATTCCCTCCACTCCATCCATACAGAATGTCCATTGTTGAAAGTATATAGAAAGGGAATGACGAAAGCAATGGGATATGAATTACTCATCTTTCTTCGAAAGTGACAACTTAATTCCTGATGGCTACAAACACAAGCAACCCACCCCTCCTCCAAACCCTGATATACCTAACTGCTGAATTCTCAGAGGATTTGGTAGGTCATTATTCTATACAATATCCCTTGATGAAGGAAAATATTACAAGGAGGAATTACTTCATATTTTCAGAAATGTTGCAAATTAATCCTGATTGTTTTAAGACCAACTGACCAACTTGTGCTAAGATTTTCTCTTACACCTCCTCCTCCTGTTGTGGTGGTTGTTTTTTTTTAAGTCTCTAAGTTATGTCCAACTCTTTGTGACCTCATGGACTGCAGTCAGCCAGGCTCCATGGGGTTCTTTTGGAAAGAATACTGGAGTGGGGTGCTGTTTCCTGCTCCAGGGGGTCTTCCTGGACCAGGGATGGAACCTGAGTTTTCTTCATTGGCAGGTGGATTCTTTACCATTGAGTCACCAGGGAACACCACACCTTCTCCTACAGTCTTATTTTATCTGATAACTTTTTGGTGTTAGTTAGTTTCATCAGACAACATACTGTCCTTCTCTATTATTGTTTACATGAAACTCTTTTCAGAAGCATTGCTGGCATATACTATTTATGAAAAGGTGAGTTTGAGCTTTTCTTATTTAACAAATTATAATTTAACATACCTACGTATGAGTACCTATATGAAAATATGTGTACTATTCTTTTTTATGCAATACATTAAGAAGGATATTAAATTTGGATCTTGACTATAACACAGTAAATATCTTGACATATAATATTAATTTGCTGTTATTTTTCAAATAATGGTTTTAGGGAGTCATTTGGCTATTTTAAAAATGGGAACTATACTTTTTGTGAAAAACAAAAAAAACAACTTTCATAGTTAGCTATGTTTCACGCTATGCATGAATATAGTGTGAAGCCACACTATTTTACATGATGAGTAACACTCAGGTTTAAAAGTGTTGGGCTTTTTCCTTTCACAGTGATGTATGAAAACTATTTCTTCTTTTGAAAGCAATGCTTTTTATTAAAATTTCACAAAAAAAACACTTCAGTTTTGCCTAGTTTTAAAATCTTTTACATTCATTAAAGTCATACTGTTTCTTAATGAACTAAAAGTTAAGAATTATGTTCTTCAGGATTATTTATGAAAATTGTCATAAAATCTGAGATCCTCTTTTCACTTGATCTAGTCCTGTCTCTTATACACATCTCCAAGCATAATATCCTCATTGCAGTTAGTTCTAATAATATCTTACCTTATTAAACTTGAAGTTCAGAACTATTCACATCTTTGTTTCCTGGGCTTATCTGTATCCATTTGCTTTCAATATGCTCCACTACAATAACATATCACCCCAACATCTCAATGGCTACAACAAAGAAAGGTTTTTTCTCTTTCTCATTAACACTCATTGCAGCTCTGCTCCATGTGCTCACCATTCTACTACCTAGGGGAAGGTTCAGCTTCTGTCTTGAATCTGTCTCTTATACACATCTTTGAAGTCATACTGTTTCTTAATGAACTAAAAGTTAAGAATTATGTTCTTCAGGATTATTTATGAAAATTGTCATAAAATCTGAGATCCTCTTTTCACTTGATCTAGTCTTACTGAAATAATATTTTCCCAGAAATTCTCAATTTAAAGCAAGATATTATAATCTTTTTAAAAATTCTAGTAAGAGTTCATGGGGATTTATGAAGGCTTCTTGACTATGAAAAATGACTATAAAACAAACAAACAAACAAAAAACCCTTAAATCCAGACTTTTCTACCTAAGGAGGATAAAGACAGTGAATAAGTGTTTTCTCTGAGTATCTTAATGAGAGTCACAGGAACACAAAGCACTATTTTACTATTAAGATAAAATACTCATCCCTAAAAAATTGTAATGGAAAATCTGTTGAGCATTCAAGACTAGCCATTTTTATCCTCTGGGACACAGAACATTTAATGGATTTTCAGTTCTGTTCTAAACCTTTTTTTTTTCCTGTACTCCATTAGTGTTGTGCAAAATATCAGGTTTTCTTCAGTTTTCTTTTCTTTTTCCTTGGAAACCTTTGGCCTTTGTAATTGTTTGGAGGGAGAAGAGATTTCATCTCTCTACAGGAAGTCCAGCTGAGTGTAAGGTACTGGGATCCAAAACCTTCAAAGACCATAACAAATGTACAAGTATGCATTTAAAATTTATCTAGTTTTCTACCAAACTATAAAACTTCAGCTGACTCAAATTATATTTGTGCCTAGGAAATAAAATAGTCAGGAGGTTAATTTATCACTAAATAGGGGGAAAAAAGATTAGCTGGCAACAGGATTAAATTTTGCCTTTTGTTCCAAGCACTGTCTTTTTGAAAAACCAAGCAGAGACTAGTTAATCAAAATATTTTGAAGTCATTGGAGAAACTTTGTTCTGGGCCTTTTAGTTTTGATGCCTTAATGTCCCTGACTTTTAAATAACAATATTAATTAGTAAATTGAAATTCTGTTTTATTAAAATGGCAAAATCTGCTATTAGATTTTCTGGATCATTGCTGATTTTTCTGTCCCTTCACTAAGAGCCATTGGAGAAATTTCTATCTCAGCCAAAGAAAATTACGTAGCTTGGATTCTGTTATCAATCAGAAGACTGAGAAATAGAGTTAGGAGAAAGCAAAAATATCTACAGGGGGCCTGTACATCTCTTGGTTGTCTGAATTAGCTGTTAAGACAATCAAGTTTGTTTTACTCTAGACTGAGTTTACCTACCTAATTTTGAAATACTTTCAAGCATTATTAGTGCGTATACAACAGAGAAGGCTAATTATCCTCTGCTGAATATTTTAATGTGTTGCTCTGCAATGCAGTTTTTAATGATAGAGAATAAATTAAACTTATATTACAGGAGGAAAAAAGAATCTACAAACTGGTGTTTCTTAATTGTCACCAAAGGAAAAGAAGCAGCAACACACTGATTCAGTGGGCGTATTAATAATTCAATCAACAGATGGCTAAGTGTACCTCTGAAAAATGCAAACAAATTAATTCTCACTTGCTCTCATCTACTGGGAGATAAAAGTAGAATTATGACTTTCTATCTTAATACTTTTACATTATCTATATGCCAAGATATTTCAGTGAAATAATCTAAGTGATAAAAGAGTATAAAGGGTTATTCTGAAATTTCTATATTGCATAATATCCTCATTGCAGTTAGTTCTAATAATATCTTACCTTATTAAACTTGAAGTTCAGAACTATTCACATCTTTGTTTCCTGGGCTTATCTGTATCCATTTGCTTTCAATATGCTCCACTACAATAACATATCACCCCAACATCTCAATGGCTACAACAAAGAAAGGTTTTTTCTCTTTCTCATTAACACTCATTGCAGCTCTGCTCCATGTGCTCACCATTCTACTACCTAGGGGAAGGTTCAGCTTCTGTCTTGAATAAGCTGTTCTCATGGCAGAAAAAAGAAATGATGGTGGATCTGCTGCTATTGCTAAGTCGCTTCAGTCGTGTCTGACTCTGTGCGACCCCATAGATGGCAGCCCACCAGGCTCTGCTGTCCCTGGGATTCTCCAGGCAAGAACACTCGAGTGGGTTGCCATTTCCTTCTCCAACGCATGAAAGTGAAAAGTGAAAGTGAAGTTGCTCAGTCTTGTCTGACTCTTAGGGACCCCATGGACTGCAGCCTACCAGGCTCCTCTGTCCATGGGATTTTCCAGGCAAGAATACTGGAGTGGCGTGCCATTGCCTTCTAGGAGATGCTTTCAAAACATTCGCTCAGAAGTGTCATTGTTTCCATCCACGTTTAATTGGCAAAAGTAACTCCCATGGCCAAATGTGCTGTCAATAAGATGAGAAAAGTTTCCTGCAGAGATCGTCCTTGCAAGAAGATGCAACCACAAGCTTGAGATCACACAATCAATCTCATGATTATTTTTTTCCAAAATAAATTTATATAACTTTTCACCTGTCCTGAAACTAAGTTCTTAAGGCTGAGAGAAAAACTTTGAGTAGACATGGCAGAAATGAGGAAATATTACAGCTGATTACAAAATATGCTGACATGGATTTACATGTTTCCTGGTCTGGCTTCCATGTGGATAAACTTGATATTGTCTTACAAGTATCTTCCATAAAAGGACAGATATTTTTATTAGACTCTTCTGGTTGTAGTTCTTTTTTTAGTCTAAGATTTATATGGCTATATCAAAAGATTTTAATGAGTCAGTTCACTTCCTATACTGAAATTTAATCAGTAATATGGATTAATGCATGGATAAAAACACAAATAAATTTATGTGTCTTGTACCAGTGGGATAAAAAGTTTTGGAAATAGAGTCAATGAAACGGCTCTCCTGTTAATGTAAATAAAGAAATTGTGATAAAAATGCTCATATTAAACCCATATTTTAATCTTAGCTCTAGGCTTCTTTAGAATCATTGGCAATATTTTAAGAACAGCTCACAGTTTACTAAATACCATAGCACTGTCAGAGCAGAAAGATACTGCTCCAACTATGAAGTCATCCATAGAGTCTACCAATTCATCACCCAAAGCAATCAAGACTAGCTTCAAGCCAAAGAAGTGGGATTTCAGTTGGCTATTGCTGAAGTCAGAACATGACCCCAGCAGCTCACTTCCAATGCCTGAGAGCAATGTTTTCTGTCTTTAAACTTACAAGAAGAAGAATACCATTTATTAGTGTTTTAATTAATATCCCATCGTATACAATAAAGTTACTTTAAAACCCCAGAAAATCTTGTGTCCTTTCTCCACCTACTTCATCTCTTGTCCAAGGACAGATACTATACTCTAATCATCTATATTCTTTAGTCAAAAAGAAAAAAAAATACAATAACTACATCTCAAAATACCTTCTTTCTCTTTTACTTAAGAACCACATATTATATCATGAAATGAATAATTCAATAAGAATTAGGTTGTATATTTTCTATAGGAGACTGTGTCCTTACAAGTAATTCAAAATAGGAAAGTGTAATGCATTACTTTGAAATAAATTCTAATTAGATGTTTTAAACCATTCTCTTTTCTATTGAAAAATGATTTATCTAGTCTTTAGAAAGATTTAAAAGAAAGCATCCATACATCGAAGAATCAAGTGTTGAAAATAAGGTATTTGTGAAAAGTGAATGTGTTAGTCTCTCAGTTGTGTCTGACTTTTTGTGAGTCCATGGACTGTAGCCCTCCGGGCCCCTCTATCCATGGAATTCTCCAGGCCAGAATACTGGATAGGGTTGCCATTTCCTTCTCCAGGGGACTTTCTGGACCCAGGGACTGAATCTAGGTCTCTGGCATTGCAGGCGGATTCTTTACTGTCTGAGCCACAGGAGAAGCCCCATCTGTGAGGCAATCCTAACTATATTTGTTTTTTGCTTTACAGTGTACATTGTCTTTTCATATATTCTGTTTACAGGGGTGGCATTTCCTTGGTAGCTCAGGTGGTAAAGAATCTGCCTGCTTGCAATGCAGGAGACCTGGGTTCAATCCCTGGTTCAGGAAGACCCTCTGGAGAAGGGAATGGCAACCCACTTCAGTATTTTTGCCTGGAGAATTCCATGGGCAGAAGAGCCTGTGGGCCAAAGTCCATGGACTTGGAAAGAGTCAGACATGACTGAGTGACTAACATATTCATCCACATATTCTTTAAGTTTTTCAGTCACTGGGAGGGTTAAAGACACCATCATTCAGAAACCTTCAGTAACAGATAGAGTGGCAAAGGGATTTTTAAAGGAAGATATGAGATGAGAGCAGACATCAAGCTGAGGGGTTGCTCTACAGTCTGAACCCTCAATAGGTTGTGTTGGGTGAAAAAGGAGTCCAATGGGCAGCGTCAAGGGAGCAGACCCCTAATCCCAAATCCCCCTGTACTGTCACCTACACCCAAGAGAGAAGCTTCAGCAAGAGATATAGTTGTAATTATTGTGAAACAGCAATTGACTAAACTTCTCCCAGGAGAAAATAAGAACAAAAGAAATTACCAAGAGAGTACACAGGTAATCAAACAATGAAGAGAGAGAAATGAGAATTCCAGCGCAACATTAAAATAGCATTTAAAAAAATCCATGGAAGTTAAATGCTGCTTTGTATTTACAAACCCGTTTCTGCTGAAGTTAGTGTTCAATGACATTTCCAATTTGCAGACACTGGGCACAAGGAAACTCAAGATTTTATAGCAATACAGTTCCCTATGTAACTGTTCTCTGTAATAAATTAAAGCTTTTTTTTTTTCTTTCCAGGCCACAGTTATTTTCACTGTAACATCTTTTGACTCCTAAGAGAAAGAAGACTACACAAGGTAGATCATAGAACTCAGAGAAACAGAAAAAAAAATAATAATTTATGTGCAATAGCAGTCAGCTAATGCTAATTTAGTATTTAATTCCAGTAATTACCGATAATGTAGCTTTTGAATATTAGTTACTAAGGTGGGCTTCATACTATAATTTAGCATAAGTAAGAACAAAACTCAAGACAAGAACTTTTGAACAATGTGTGAAAAATGGTTAATCTTTATTAATTTTTCTTTTTGTGATTTGCTTGAAAATGCTCCTTTGTTCACCACATTTTTATTATTTAGAACTGATTTGTAAAATCTGAAAAGTTATGAGGCAAACCATTAGAGAAAATATAAGTTAACTTTCCTAAGGCCTTGTTATTTATCTAATTATTGTAGACAACTTCAAAGAAGTTTAATAGTCTTGAGAGTGCCACTACCTTATTTAATATATTCTTATAGCAAAAGTTAGTCAGCATTCTTAGATTTTAAAGTTTACATTAAAAAATAAATTTTTGAGTGATGGCTGTGTTCATATAAAATATCTTAAGGAAAAGGTGAAACATTTATACCTTATGAATAATTGATTCTTTTATAGTTTTTTATATCTAGAAAAAATCCTAAGAAACCATCTGGGGCTTTAAATTTGTAGGTTTTGTTGTTGAGTCTCTCAGTCATGTCCAACTCTTTGCCACCCCATAGAGGTTTTGTAGACTTTATATTATTTTTTTCTCAGTTGTATTTAAATATAATTGACATATAGCATTGTTTTATTTTAATTTTTTTTAGAAATGAATCACCAGTCTAGTTTCGATGCAGCATTGTTTTAATTTAAAGTGTACAAAATAATGCTTTCTAAAAATATGTATAAATAAAACTGTATATAGAGTGACATGATTACCACAAAAATGTTTAGTTAATACTTACCATCTTACATAACATATTTTTTATTGTGATAAGAATTTTTATGATTTACTCTTTTAGCAGCTTTAAAATATGTAAGGCAGTATTGTCAACTATAGCACCCTGCTGCACAATTTGTTTCCAGGACTTACCTATCTTAAAACTGGAAATTTGTACCTTTTGACCACATTCACTCATTTCCCTCACCCTCATACCCCTTGTCTCTGGGTATACCAATCTGTTCTTTGTTTCCATGAGTTCATTTTTTTTAGATTCCACATATGTGAGATCATATAGTATTTGTCTTTCTCTGTCTGACTTATTTCATTTGAATCTTTTTAAAGTATTCTATTATTTCACAATAAAAATACTATATACACATGGCTCCCCTTCACAAGAGCAATGATTCTTCCAGGGACCATGTGATGATTTTTAACTTTAGCACTTGAGAAAGATAGTAATTTGG
>SJYC01145932.1:0-14927 GCA_006408675.1 Madoqua kirkii | reverse complement strand
GTCTTTAAACTTACAAGAAGAAGAATACCATTTATTAGTGTTTTAATTAATATCCCATCGTATACAATAAAGTTACTTTAAAACCCCAGAAAATCTTGTGTCCTTTCTCCACCTACTTCATCTCTTGTCCAAGGACAGATACTATACTCTAATCATCTATATTCTTTAGTCAAAAAGAAAAAAAAATACAATAACTACATCTCAAAATACCTTCTTTCTCTTTTACTTAAGAACCACATATTATATCATGAAATGAATAATTCAATAAGAATTAGGTTGTATATTTTCTATAGGAGACTGTGTCCTTACAAGTAATTCAAAATAGGAAAGTGTAATGCATTACTTTGAAATAAATTCTAATTAGATGTTTTAAACCATTCTCTTTTCTATTGAAAAATGATTTATCTAGTCTTTAGAAAGATTTAAAAGAAAGCATCCATACATCGAAGAATCAAGTGTTGAAAATAAGGTATTTGTGAAAAGTGAATGTGTTAGTCTCTCAGTTGTGTCTGACTTTTTGTGAGTCCATGGACTGTAGCCCTCCGGGCCCCTCTATCCATGAATTCTCCAGGCCAGAATACTGGATAGGGTTGCCATTTCCTTCTCCAGGGGACTTTCTGGACCCAGGGACTGAATCTAGGTCTCTGGCATTGCAGGCGGATTCTTTACTGTCTGAGCCACAGGAGAAGCCCCATCTGTGAGGCAATCCTAACTATATTTGTTTTTTGCTTTACAGTGTACATTGTCTTTTCATATATTCTGTTTACAGGGGTGGCATTTCCTTGGTAGCTCAGGTGGTAAAGAATCTGCCTGCTTGCAATGCAGGAGACCTGGGTTCAATCCCTGGTTCAGGAAGACCCTCTGGAGAAGGGAATGGCAACCCACTTCAGTATTTTTGCCTGGAGAATTCCATGGGCAGAAGAGCCTGTGGGCCAAAGTCCATGGACTTGGAAAGAGTCAGACATGACTGAGTGACTAACATATTCATCCACATATTCTTTAAGTTTTTCAGTCACTGGGAGGGTTAAAGACACCATCATTCAGAAACCTTCAGTAACAGATAGAGTGGCAAAGGGATTTTTAAAGGAAGATATGAGATGAGAGCAGACATCAAGCTGAGGGGTTGCTCTACAGTCTGAACCCTCAATAGGTTGTGTTGGGTGAAAAAGGAGTCCAATGGGCAGCGTCAAGGGAGCAGACCCCTAATCCCAAATCCCCCTGTACTGTCACCTACACCCAAGAGAGAAGCTTCAGCAAGAGATATAGTTGTAATTATTGTGAAACAGCAATTGACTAAACTTCTCCCAGGAGAAAATAAGAACAAAAGAAATTACCAAGAGAGTACACAGGTAATCAAACAATGAAGAGAGAGAAATGAGAATTCCAGCGCAACATTAAAATAGCATTTAAAAAAATCCATGGAAGTTAAATGCTGCTTTGTATTTACAAACCCGTTTCTGCTGAAGTTAGTGTTCAATGACATTTCCAATTTGCAGACACTGGGCACAAGGAAACTCAAGATTTTATAGCAATACAGTTCCCTATGTAACTGTTCTCTGTAATAAATTAAAGCTTTTTTTTTTTCTTTCCAGGCCACAGTTATTTTCACTGTAACATCTTTTGACTCCTAAGAGAAAGAAGACTACACAAGGTAGATCATAGAACTCAGAGAAACAGAAAAAAAAATAATAATTTATGTGCAATAGCAGTCAGCTAATGCTAATTTAGTATTTAATTCCAGTAATTACCGATAATGTAGCTTTTGAATATTAGTTACTAAGGTGGGCTTCATACTATAATTTAGCATAAGTAAGAACAAAACTCAAGACAAGAACTTTTGAACAATGTGTGAAAAATGGTTAATCTTTATTAATTTTTCTTTTTGTGATTTGCTTGAAAATGCTCCTTTGTTCACCACATTTTTATTATTTAGAACTGATTTGTAAAATCTGAAAAGTTATGAGGCAAACCATTAGAGAAAATATAAGTTAACTTTCCTAAGGCCTTGTTATTTATCTAATTATTGTAGACAACTTCAAAGAAGTTTAATAGTCTTGAGAGTGCCACTACCTTATTTAATATATTCTTATAGCAAAAGTTAGTCAGCATTCTTAGATTTTAAAGTTTACATTAAAAAATAAATTTTTGAGTGATGGCTGTGTTCATATAAAATATCTTAAGGAAAAGGTGAAACATTTATACCTTATGAATAATTGATTCTTTTATAGTTTTTTATATCTAGAAAAAATCCTAAGAAACCATCTGGGGCTTTAAATTTGTAGGTTTTGTTGTTGAGTCTCTCAGTCATGTCCAACTCTTTGCCACCCCATAGAGGTTTTGTAGACTTTATATTATTTTTTTCTCAGTTGTATTTAAATATAATTGACATATAGCATTGTTTTATTTTAATTTTTTTTAGAAATGAATCACCAGTCTAGTTTCGATGCAGCATTGTTTTAATTTAAAGTGTACAAAATAATGCTTTCTAAAAATATGTATAAATAAAACTGTATATAGAGTGACATGATTACCACAAAAATGTTTAGTTAATACTTACCATCTTACATAACATATTTTTTATTGTGATAAGAATTTTTATGATTTACTCTTTTAGCAGCTTTAAAATATGTAAGGCAGTATTGTCAACTATAGCACCCTGCTGCACAATTTGTTTCCAGGACTTACCTATCTTAAAACTGGAAATTTGTACCTTTTGACCACATTCACTCATTTCCCTCACCCTCATACCCCTTGTCTCTGGGTATACCAATCTGTTCTTTGTTTCCATGAGTTCATTTTTTTTAGATTCCACATATGTGAGATCATATAGTATTTGTCTTTCTCTGTCTGACTTATTTCATTTGAATCTTTTTAAAGTATTCTATTATTTCACAATAAAAATACTATATACACATGGCTCCCCTTCACAAGAGCAATGATTCTTCCAGGGACCATGTGATGATTTTTAACTTTAGCACTTGAGAAAGATAGTAATTTGGCTGCTCTAGAAATCATTATGTTAACTGAATGAGCTTGCTATTTATTCCTGGAATGTGACTTATCAGGTTGCACACTGTTAAGGGCAAACAATTTCATCTCAGTATAAGAGAAACCTTAGATTTAGCAATGTAAACAAAGCATCAACAGTAGCTTCCTGAAAAAAAAAAAATACATTTTTGAAAAGGTGTGGCTCAGCTGGTAAATGATCCACCTGTGATACATGCAGGAGACCTTGGGTCAGGAATATCTCCTAGAGAAGGGAATGACTACCCACTCCAGTATTCTTACCTGAGAATTTCATGGACAGAGAAGCTGATCTTCTCCAGCACTACAATAGGAAAGCATCAGTTCTTCAGTGCTCAGCCTTCTTTATGATCCAGCTCTCACATCCGTACACAACTACTAGAAAAACCATCAGTACAGTTGCTAGGTCGTGTCCAACTCTTTGCAGTTCCATGGACTGGAGCACATCAGGCTTTCCTGCCCATCACCAGCTCCTGGACTGTGCTCAAACTCATGTCCATTTAGTCGGTGATGCCATCCAACCTTCTCATCCTCTGTTGTCCCCTTCTCCCCCAGCCTTCATTCTTTCCCAGCATCAGGGTCTTTTCCAATGAGTCAGTTCTTTGCATTAGGTGACCAATATATTGAAGCTTCAGCTTCAGCATCAGCATCAGGCCTTCCAATGAACATTCAGGACTGATTTCTTTTAGGATTGACTAGATTGATCACCTTGCAGTCCAAGGGACTTTCAAGAGTCTTCTCCAACACCACAGTTCAAAAGTATCAATACCGAGGGGCTCAGTTTTCTTTATAGTCCAACTCTCACATCCATACATGACTACTGGAAAAACCAGAGTTTGACTAGACAGCTTTTGTTGGCAAACTAATGTCTCTGCTTTTTAATATGCTGTCTAGGTTTATCATAGCTTTTCATCCAAGTAGCAAGTGACTTTTAATTTCATGGCTGCAGTCACCATCTGCAGTAATTTTGGAGCCCAAGAAAATAAAGTCTCTTACTGTTTCCATTGTTTCTCCATCTGTTTGCCATGAAGTGATGGGACCAGATGCCATGATCTTCGTTTTCTGAATGTTGAGTTTTAAGCCAACTTTTTCACTCTCTTCTTTCACTTTCATCAAGAGCCTCTTTAGTTCTTCTGCACCTTCTACCATAAGGGTGGTGTCATCTGCGTATCTGAGGTTATTGATATTTCTTCCAGCAATCTTCATTCCAACTTTTGCTTCATTCAGCCCAGCATTTCACATGATGTACTCTGCATATAAGTTAAATAACCAGAATGACAATATACAGCCTTGAAATACTCCTTTCCCAATTTGGAATCAGGCTGTTGTTCCATGTCTGTTTCTAACTGTTGCTTCTTGACTTGACTACAGATTTCTCAGGAGGCAGGTAAGGTAGTCTGGTATTTGCATCTCTTGAAGAATTTTAGACAGTTTGTTGTGATTACACAGTCAAAGGCTTTGGCATAATCAATAAAGCAGAAGTAGGTGGTTTTCTGGAATGCTTTTGCTTTTTCTATAAGCCAACAGATGTTGGCAATTTGATATCTTATTCCTCTGCCTTTTTGAAATCCAGCTTGAACACCTGCAAGTTCATGGTTCATGTACTGCTGAAGCCTGGCTTGGAGAATATTGAGCATTACTTTGCTAGCGTGTGAGATGAGTGCAATTGTGTGGTAGTTTGAGCATTCTTTGGCATTGCCTTTCTTTGGAATTGGAATGAAAATTTACCTTTTCCAGTCCTGTCACCACTGCTGAGTTTTCCAAATTTGCTGGCATATTGAGTGCAACACTTTCACAGCATCATCTTTCAAGATTTGAAATAGCTCAATTGGAATTCCATCACCTCCACTAACTTTGTTTTATAGTGATACTTCCTGAAGCCCATTTGACTTCTCATCCCAAGATGTCTGGCTCTGTGAGAGTGATCACACCATTGTGGTTATCTAGGTCATGAAGATCTTTTTTGTATAGTTCTTCTGTGTATTGTTGCCACCTCTTCTTAATATCTTCTGCTTCTGTTAGGTCCATACCATTTCTGTCCTTTATTGAGCCCATCTTTGCATGAAATGTTCCCTTAATATCTCTAATTTTCTTGAAGAGATCTCTAGTCCTTCCCATTCTATCTTTTTCCTCTATTACTTGCATTGATCACTGAGGAAGGCTTTCTTATCTCTCCTTGCTTTTCTTTGGAACTCTTCTTTCAAATGGGAATATCTTTCCTTTTCTCCTTTGCCTTTTGCTTCTCTTCTCACAGCTATTTTTAAGGCCTCCTCAGATAACCATTTTGCCTTTTGCATTTCTTTCTCTTGGGGATGGTCTTGATCCCTGCCTCCTGTACAGTGTCACAAATCTCTGTCACAGTTCTTCAGGCACTCTGTCTATCAGATCTAATCCCTTGAATCTGTTTGTCATTTCCACTGTATAGTCATAAGGGATTTGATTTAGGTCATACCTGAATGGTCTGGTGGGTTTTCCCACTTTCTTCAATTTAAGTGTGATTTTGCAATAAGGAGTTCATGATCTGAGCCACAGTCATCATCTTGTCTTGTTTTTGCTGACTGTATAGAGCTTCTCCATCTTTGGCTGCAAAGAATATAATCAATCTGATTTCAGTATTAACCATCTGGTGATGTCTATAAGTAAAGTCTTCTCTTGTGTTTTTGGAAGAGGGTGTTTTCTGTGACCAGTGTATCCTCTTAGCAAAACTATATTAGCCTTTGCCCTGTTTCATTTTTTATTCCAAGTCCAAATTTGCCCATTACTCCAGGTGTTTCTTGACTTCCTACTTTTGCATTCCAGTCCCCTATGATGAAAAAGACATCTTTTTTGAGTGTTAGTTCTAGAAGGTCTTTTAGGTCTTCATAGAACTGTTCAACTTCAGCTTTTCAGTGTTACTGGTCACAGCATAGACTTGGATTACTGTGATACTGAATGGTTTGCCTTGGCAACAAACAGAGATCATGCTGTCATTTTTGAGATAGCAAAAACCATACCTTTCACTATATGGACCTTTGTTGGCAAAGTAGGTTTCTCATAGCTTTCCTTCCAAGGATCAGGCATCTTTTAATTTTGTGGCTGCAGTCACTGTGCCCAGTGATTTTTGTAACCCAAGAAAAGAAAACTCTGTCATTGCTTCCACTTTTATTCATTCTATTTGCCATGAAAGGATGTGACAAGATGCTGTGATCTTTGTTTTTTGAATGTTGATTTTTAAGCCAGTTATTTCACTCTTTTCTCTCACCTTCAAGAGGGCCTTTGGTTGCTCCTCTCTTTCTGACATTGGATTGGTGTCATCTGCATATCTGAGGCTGTTGATAGATCTCTTGGCAATCTTGATTCCAGCTTGTGATTCATCTAGCCTGACATTTCACATGATGTACTCTGGCAATCCACTCCAGTACTCATGCCTGGAAAATTCCATGGATGGAGAAGCCTGGTGGGTTACAGTCCATGGGGTCGCAAAGAGTCAGACATGACTGAGTGAATTCACTTACTCTACATTTAAGTTAAATAAGCAGAGTGATGATAAACACACTTGTCGTACTCTTTTCCCAATTGAACCAGTCCATTGTTCCACGTCCAGTTCTAACTTTTGCTTCTTGACCCACATAAGATTTCTCAGGAGACAAGTAAGGTGGTCTGATGTTCCTATCTCTTTAAGAATTTTTAACAATTTGTTGCAATCCACAGCCAAAGGCTTTCACATAGTAAATGAAGGAGAAATAGATGTTTTTCTGGAATTCCTTTGCTTTCTCTATGATCCAATGAATGTTGGCAATTTGATCTCTGGTTCCTCTGCCTTTCCTAAATCCATCTTGCACATGTGTTATTCCTCAGTTCATATACTGTTGAAGCCTAGCTTGAAGGATTTTGAGCATAAACTTGCTATTATGAGAAATGAGGGAAATTGTGCAGTAGTTTGAACATTCTTTGGCATTGCCCTTCTTTGAGATTGGAATGAAATCCAGCTTTTCCTAGTCTTGTGGCTTCTGCTGAGTTTTCCAAATTTGCTGACATATTGAGTGCAGCACTTCAACAGCATCTTTTAGGATTTGGATAGCTCAGCTAGAATTTCATCACCTCCACTAGCTTTGTTTATAGTAATGCTCCCTAAGGCCCACTTAATTTCATAGTCTGGTGAGTGACCACACTATTATGGTTATCTGGGTCACTAAGACATTTTTGGAACAGTTCTTCTGTGTATCCTTGCAGCTTCTTTATCTCTTCAGAATCTATTAGGTCCTTTTAGTTTTTGTCCTTTATTTTGCCCATCCTTGCATGAAATGTTCCCTTGATATGTCCAATTTTCTTTTCTTTCCCATTCTGTTGTTTTCCTCTATTTTTTTGTAATGTTAATTGAAGAAGGTCTTCTATCTCTCCCTGCTATTCTCTAGAACTCTGCATTTTATTGGGTATATCTCTCCCTCTCTCCTTTGCCTTTTGTTTCTGTGAATTTAAATTGCAATTCTACTCAATCAGTTATATGACTTTGAATACAGCCTTAATCCTCAATATCCTTGTATGTCAATCAGAGAATGAAATCACTGCTTCATATGGTAGTTGTGAGAAATAAAATCAATTAAATTAAATAGAATAATGTGCATAAAGTGCTTAGCATGTTATGATGACTTCTGTATATTGCTCTGTATTTTTAACTTTTTTTAATTTTTTTTTTATTTTTTTTATTTTTTTAATATTTTGTTTATAGGTTATTTAATAAAGTTTCCTAATTTCCAGTAACATTCACTATTGCCAGATTCATACACCAACACTGTTATTTTAATATGATAATTGCTGACTCAGTGTTTCTTAAATAATTGAAGTTTAATATCAAATATATCATGTCACTGTTTTATTCTGTCTATACTTTATAATATACTGGTGAAAATACTCAAATGGGGCTAATATGTCTATCTGGAAATAAGTGTTAACTTTGTCAGTTATTAACTGTGATCTGAGCAAGTCTCTTTAAGTTTTTGTTTTCTTCTCAGTTAATTGTGATAATTATTATTGCCTAGTCAACCCCACAGATGTGATATAATGCTCACATTCAATAATTCATTTGAAAATCCTTTAAAATCTGAAAAGATATATGTGAGTGTTTGGTAATAGTGGGAAAAGAAGCAACTTTGAAATCTAGTTCAAATCCAGTTCAAATTCTAGCTCTGACCCATATTAACTTTGTGGGGATTAGAAGTCACCTACCCTCTTTGATCCTCAGTATTTATAAATATTACTGGGAATAATAATCTCTACTCTCAAAAGAATATTTTATTGCCAAATATTGTAAAGTTATTAAATTTTTGAGATAAGTATGTCTTATCACATTTTCCCTCAGACTTAGACGTTGATTTGTACCATTCACACATGCTTCCCTACGATCAGCAAATGCAAAACAAAAATAACAAGCAAAAGAGAACCCCCTGATAGGCTAAGAGATGATTATTCTCCAAAGTGTGAGCCAAAGCCTACCCTGATTCTAATAGGCTCCTGATTCCAAAGGAAGGAAATTCACTGGAATCTTAAATAAAAAAGAGAAGGGGATTCTTTTGTAGTCCATGATGTTTTAATTATGTAGCACAAATATAAAGAGTGAAATTTGTTTACCATGACATGATTTCATTGCATTTGAACGGTGTAGAGAATGGCTGTCAGTAAGGCCTAGACAGCTGTCATAAAACGGATGAAATGGGTTGGCTGCCGACAGTGAGGGCAAGCATCAAACACTGGCTTAGCCAAATAAAGAGAGTTGACAAGCCAGCCTGCTTTGAAGCAGGAAGGCATTAGTTTACCATTTGAAAACGAAGAATCCCTCATGATGCTGAACGCAAAAGGCAGGGTTGCAGAGGATGATGATTGTGACAGTAATATGACAAGCTTGAAGAGCTGTGCCTCACAGTTGCATATCAAAGAGACATCTAAGGTGAATTGTGTGTGAAAGTTGTTTATTGTTTGAAATATCACAGCCATGCACCTATCGCAATTACTGAGAAGAGCTTTATTCCAACTAGTGACAGCACTAAACTACAAAAGCCAGTTAAGAGTTAACTGTAATTTAGAGAAACATTTTAATTTCATGGATCTTAAAGATTTTGTAATAGGGATCAAGTGCTGGATAATCAGTCTTGATGTAGATGGATGATGCTGTGGCTTACACAAATGAAGGATCCGTGAATATTCAGTGAGCGGTGTGGAGGAAAGACAGTCGCAATAAGAGTTCTTAATGCTCATTCTTCAAAAAAGATAGACATAAATAACTCATATTCATGTACTGCCTGTGTGTCACATTTTTTTGGTAAAACTAATGCCAGAAGCCTCTATTATCAAAATGTTATGTTAGCTTCTAAGACTCAGATGAAAGGAACAGACTCGTGGACACGGGGGCTGAAAAGGGGAGGAGGAGAGGAATTGGAAGAGTAGGTATGACATATATACACTAGCTGCTTAATATAACACAGGGATGGTCAGCTGGATGCTCTATGATGCCCAGAGGAGAGGGATAGGGGTTAGGGGAAGGGAGGTCCAAGAGGGAGGGGAGATATATGTATACATATAGCCAGCTCGGTTGTACAGTGGAAACTAATACAACATTGTAAAACAATTATTAATTCATGTCAGTTGCTCAGTTGCGTCCAGCTCTTTGTGATCCCATGGACTGTAGCCCATCAGGCTCCTCTGTCCATGGGGTTTTCCATGCAAGAATACTGGAGTGGGTTGCCATTTCCTTCTCCAAGGGATCTCCCTGACCCAGGGACTGAATCTGGGTCTCCTGCATTGCAGGCAGATTCTTTACCATCTGAGCCAAGGGGAAGCCCTACAACAATTATATTCCAATTTTAAAAATGTGACTTTGAGCAACTAAAAATATAATTGAGAGTAACCGGATTATTTTATCAAGGATGTTTAAGAGAGTTTAGAATAATAAGAAAATCATCAGCCCAGGCTCTGTGTGATTTGAAGGCTGCCTCTCCTTATCCCTGGATGGAGCCTCCCCTCACCCCTGGAATAACTTTGTTCATTGCCCACACTCTGTGTGAGATGATCTGCCTTCACCTGGTAAGCATCTGTTCTGAACCTTAGCTTCAGTAGTTTCTGGGCAGGGGCCTTCCCTAACCACCCCTGTTTGTAGCTTTTGTAATAATATCACATCTTTTTAGAATTAAGAGAATGATTGGTATATTTACTGAAAATTCATGGTTTATAAATCTATGTTTGAGAAGATGAGAATATTTCCTCAGGTCTCAACAATATCAAATTGGCAAAACTACTCAAGAAGCTTTGATTAAAAAAAAAAGTCACAAGTGACTTTATTAAGTAAGGTGTGTGTGAACATGTGTCTGTATCAGTGTGCATTTACAAGATACTATATCTCAACAGTTAGACTGTTATCTCGGTGGCTCAGAGGTTAAAGCGTCTGCCTGGAATGCCAGAGACCCAGGTTCGATCCCTACATCAGGAAGATCCACTGGAAAAGGAAATGGCAACTCACTCCAGTACACTTGACTGGAGAATCCCATGGAGCGAGGAGCCTGGTAGGCTACTAGTCCATGGGGTCTCAAAGAGTTGATCACGACTAAGTGACTTCACTTCACTTTTATTAACCAATGAGGACGCAAAGAGTCGAACACGACTGAGAGACTTCACTACACTTTCATTTTCTTTATTAACCAATCTTATCTGTATGTGGATATTTTAAAACTAATTTTAATATCAGGGACAATATTAAAAAAGTCATCTTAGCTTCAGTTCAGTTCAATCACTTAGTCGTGTCCAACTCTTCGCAACCTCATGAATCACAGCACGCTAGACCTCCCTGTCCATCACCAGCTCCCAGAGTTCACTCAGACTCATGTCCATCAAGTCAGTGATGCCATCCAGCCATCTCATCCTCGGTTGTCCCCTTCTCCTCCTGCCCCCAACCCCTCCCAGCATCAGAGTCTTTTCCAATGAGTCAACTCTTCGCATGAAGTGGCCAAAGTACTGGAGTTTCAGCTTTAGCATCATTCCTTCCAAAGAAATCCCAGGGCTGATCTCCTTCAGAATGGACTGGTTGGATCTCCTTGCAGTCCAAGGGACTCTCAACAGTCTTCTCCAACACCACAGTTCAAAAGTATCAATTCTTTGGTGCTCAGCCTTCTTCACAGTCCAACTCTCAAGTACATACATGACCACTGGGAAAACCATAACCTTGACTAGACGGACCTTAGTTGGCAAAGCAATGTCTCTGCTTTAGAATATGTTATCTAGGTTGGTCATAACTTTTCTTCCAAGGAGGAAGCATCTTTTAATTTCATGGCTACAGTCACCATCTGAAGTGATTTTGGAGCCCAAAACAATAAAGTCTGACACTGTTTCCACTGTTTCCTCATCTATTTCCCATGAAGTGATGGGACCAGATGCCATGATCTTCGTTTTCTGAATGTTGAGCTTTAGGCCAACTTTTTCACTCTCCACTTTCACTTTCATCAAGAGGGTTTTTAGTTCCTCTTCTCTTTCTGCCATAAGGGTGGTGTCATCTGCATATCCGAGGTTATTGATATTTCTCCCAGCAATCTTGATTCCAGCTTGATGAAACCCAAAATTAATATTCTTGTACTTATATCTGAAATTGCTCACAAATTCCCCATTATCCTCAAAGTTAAAGGACTTTACTAAAACACCTCAGGCTTCCGAAGTGGCGCTAGTGGAAAAGAACCTGCCTGCCAAGGCAAGAGGTATAAGATACACTGGTTGGATCCCGAGGTCAAGAAGATCCCCTGGAGGAGGGCATGGCAACCCAGTCCAGTATTCTTTCCTGGAGAATTCTATGGACAGAGGAGCTTGGCAGGTTATGGTCGTTGGTGTTGCCAAGAGTCAGACATGACTGAAGTGATTCAGCATGCATGCAGAGCACATTATGAAAGCCAATATTTTAAACACTTCAAAAAATTTTTCAATGTTTGATACTGTAGACAAATTTATTTTTTTTACATCAGGTTGCCCCATTCATTATTCTGCATATTGTCTTTGTTACAGAGTACTACTGTTAAACTATTACAACATATATTTTATTTTGTTATCAGCCTTTGTTCTGTGTTAAGTCACTTCAGTGAAAGTGAATTCGCTCAATTGTGTCTGACTCTTCATGAACCCATGGACTGCAGCTTACCAGGCTCTTCTGCCCATGGGATTTTCCAGGCAAGAGTACTGGAGGGGGGTGCCATTGCCTTCTCCATAAACTCAGTACTAGTAAATTGGCTTTTACTAGTACTTATTAAATAAAGTGTAAAAGATGTTGATAGGATTATAAAGTAAAATGAAGTTTTCTGACTAATGCTATAAAAATGCAGCAACGGGTTATCTAAAATGCTTTCAGAGTGTAATTCAGTGTATGATATATTTTTGTTTTATGATATTAATGCTGATGATATTATTTATCTCTGACAACATTAGATTCTATTTTTCAAGTTATCTAATGATGATGACAGAGAAGGCAATGGCACCCCACTCCAGTACTCTTGCCTGGAAAACTTCATGGATGGAGGAGCCTGGTGAGCTACAGTCCATGGGGTCGCTAAGGGTCAGACACGATTGAGCGACTTCACATTCACTTTTCACTTTCATGCATTGGAGAAGGAAATGGCAATCCACTCCAGTGTTCTTGCCTGGAGAATCCCAGGGACGAGGAGCCTGGCGGGATGCAGTCCATGGGGTCACACAGAGTTGGACACGACTGAAGTGACTTAGTAGCAGCAGCAGCAGCAGCATGATGATGAATGAGCCTATAAAAATATTTTGCCAGTTATTTCATGCAATACCTTTTAGGAGATATGCAATTTGCTAAAATGAAAGTTTTAAAATGTAACGTGAAACTATATTGAATACTCCAGAGGAAATTTACAGATAAAACAAAGACATGTAAGGTATTTTATTCAGTTTCTTAAGAATAATTAGAAAAAATATATGGTTGTAAAATCAAAAATGTCAGAAAAAAAAAACATGAACCATTTGGTTATTCTTTTTTTCTTCACAGTTTTGAATGTTTCTTCTCCACAGAATGCAGCCAAAAATGGATCGTATGACAATTTGAATAGGGTCCAGAGAAATTAAAATGAAAAATTAAAAGCACTGGAATTGGAAGGCAAATGGAAGTTTGAGATAGCCAGACAACTTATCAGAGGTAACTATTCAGTCATTTTACCCAAATTATACTTCAGCCTTATTTGCCATAAACTCAGCAAAACATGGTGAATCTAGATAACCTACTTTTGGCTAAGGATGAATGACAACGAATTCTGTGAAAAAGTATAATCCTGAAACCAAATGAACCAGTTTCAAAATAAGTGGTAAAGGATAAGACAAAGTTGATGATGGTTAGTTCAGAGCAAAATCTTTCAAAGGCCAGGGATTTTAACTAAGTCTTACATAATTCAGCAATGAAGGAACTTCTGAAAGATGTTAGCAAATTTCCTTAGTTCAGGAACTTGTGTTCTTAAAAACTCAAAAAATCTATTATTTTGTTATTTTTGAAAATGCAGATCACCAAAGTTTAGAAGGTTATTTTTAACACAATTTTATGATTTTTTTTTGATATGGACCATTTGTAAACTCTTTATTGAATATGTTACAATATTGTTTCTGTTTTATGTTCTGCTTATTTTGTTGCTTTTTTTGGCTGGGGGGCTGTGTGTCATCTTAGTTCCCTGACTAGGGATCTAACCTGTGTACCTTATATTGGAGGGCAAAAGTCTTAACTACTGGACTGACAGGGAGATCCCTAGAAGGTTATTGATGATATCAATTGCCCCAAAAAATGTGTGTAAAGCACATCTAAGTGCAAATGGAAATGTTTTTGGAAATATTGAAACAATTCTTTGAAAACAGAACTGGTTCTTTGAAAGGATAAATAAAATTGACAAACCATTAGCCAGACTCATCAAGAAACAAAGGGAGAAAAATCAAATCAATAAAATTAGAAATGAAAATGGAGAGATCACAACAGACAACACAGAAATAGAAAGGATCATAAGAGACTACTATCAGCAATTATATTCCAATAAAATGGGCAACGTGGAAGAAATGGACAAATTCTTAGAAAAGTACAACTTTCCAAAACTGAACCAGGAAGAAATAGAAAAACTTAACAGACCCATCACAAGCATGGAAATTGAAACTGTAATCAGAAATCTTCCAGCAAACAAAAGCCCAAGTCCAGACAGCTTCACAGCTGAATTGTACCAAAAATTTAGAGAAGAGCTAATAACTATCCTACTCAAACTCTTCCAGAACACTGCAGAAGAAGGTAAACTTCCAAACTCATTCTATGAGGCCACCATCACCCTAATACCAAAACTTGACAAAGATGCCACAAAAGAAGAAAACTATAGGCCAATATCACGAATGAACATAGATGCAAAAATCCTTAACAAAATTCTAGCAATCAGAATCCAACAACACATTAAAAAGATCATACACCATGACCAAGTGGGCTTTATCCCAGGAATGCAAAGATTCTTCAATATCCGCAATTCAATCATTGTAATTCACCACATTAACAAATTGAAAAATAAAAGCCATATGATTATCTCAATAGATGCAAAGAAAGCCTTTGACAAAATTCAACATACACTTATGATAAAAACTCTCCATGAAGCAGGAATAGAAGGAACATACCTCAACATAATAAAAGCTATATACGACAAACCCACAGCAAACATTATCCTCAATGGTGAAAAATTGAAAGCATTTCCCCTAAAGTCAGGAACAAGACAAGGGTGCCCACTTTCACCACTACTATTCAACATAGTTCTGGAAGTTTTGGCCACAGCAATCAGAGCAGAAAAAGAAATAAAAGGAATCCAAATTGGAAAAGAAGAAGTAAAACTCTCACTGTTTGCAGATGACATGATCCTCTACACAGAAAA
>SJYC01145930.1:0-16009 GCA_006408675.1 Madoqua kirkii | reverse complement strand
CAAAAAAGACATAAAGATGGCTAACAAACACATGAAAAAATGCTCATCATCACTCATCATCAGGGAAATGCAAATCAAAATCACAATGAGGTACCATTTCACAGCAGACAGAATGGCTGAGATCCAAAAGTCTACAAGCAATAAATGCCAGAGAGGGTGTGGAGAAAAGGGAACCCTCTTATACTGTTGGTTGGAATGCAAACTAGTACAGCCACTATGGAGAACAGTGTGGAGATTCCTTACAAAATTGGAAATAGAACTGCCTTATGACCCAGCAATCCCACTGCTGGGCATACACATCGAGGAAACCAGAATTGAAAGAGACACGTGTACCCCAGTGTTCATCGAAGCACTGTTTATAATAGCCAGGACATGGAAGCAACCTAGATGTCCATCAGCAGACGAACGGATAAGAAAGCTGTAGTACATATACACAATGGAGTATGACTCAGCCATTAAAAAGAATACATTTGAATCAGTTCTAATGAGGTAGATGAAACTGGAGCTGATTATACAGAGTGAAATAAGCCAGAAAGAAAACACCAATACAGTATACTAACACATATATATGGAATTTAGAAAGATGGTAATGATAATCCTGTATGTGAGACAGAAAAAGAGACACAGATGTATAGTACAGACTTTGGACTCTGTGGGAGAGGGAGAGGGTGGGATGATTTGGGAGAACGGCATTGAAACATGTATACTATCATGTAAGAAATGAATCGCCAGTCTAGGTTTGATGCAGGATATAGGATGCTTGGGGCTGGTGCACTAGGATGACCTAGAGAGATGCTCTGGGGAGGGAGGGGGGAGGGCGTTTCAGGATTGGGAACTCATGTACACTCGTGGCACATTTATGTCAATGTGTGGCAAAACCAATACAGTATTGTAAAGTAAAAACTAATAATAATAAAATAAGAAATAATAAAAAGAAAACAGAACTATGCAAATTTTAAAGTATTTTGGGAAAGGAGAGTAGAGTGACAAAAAATCACAAGCCTCTTGAAGGCAAAAGTCATCGTTATTCACTAATTTCTTCCCAGCACTTGACATACAATACTGAAAAAGTTTTGAAAATAGGCATTAGTAAGACCCACTTACTGACTGATTTATAGGGAGCAGTTATACTTTAATTTGAGGTCCCAGAAATATCTATTTAGAAGGGCCCATTACATTCAGAGTGGCTAAGAACTATGCTTTAATTTGGATAAAAAGCTGCCTATAAATTATGGATAATTGACTTTGCCACTTCAAAATTTCTTGAACATTTTTTGGACTCATTCTGTTCTTGATCTGAAGCTGCATAAATTAGGACAGCCTTAAATGTGAACGTACTTTTCCTGTCTTATAATACTGACAGTCCAAACCACTCTCTTGCATGAAACGCTACTCTATAATCGCTATCTATAAAACTGAAAAGGAAAAAAAAAAAAGATCCTGGTTTTGATTCACTCTCCAGATTCATGTATCAGTGTGTGCAGCACGTGCAATCATAAGCCTTTTGCATCTGCTGGAAGAAATATGTTAAAGACATGAATGGTTTCCTGTTAGTAGAGATCATCAAATCCAGCTTCATGATGACAGTTCTCCCAAAGCCAAAGAGGGCAGTCATTTTTTCATTCTCTGTTTACCCAAAGCCATGTTCCACAGAGAGTCCATCTTATCTTCTGACTTTCTGATGAGCATTACCCCAGATTCAGTACATGACATCTTGGACTCATAGCGCTAAAAGAATTAACAGATTTTTTGGAGTAGGCTATGCGGCACTTATTGTCTTATACTGTTTCCTAAAGGGATATCTCCCTGGTGGCTCAGATGGTAAAGCATCTGCTTACAATGCCAGAGACTAGGGTTCAATTCCTGGGTCAGAAAGATCCCCTGGAGAAAGAAATGGCAACCCACTCCAGTATTCTTGCCTAGAAAATCTCATGGACTCAGGAGCCTGGTAGGCTACAGTCCACGGTTCCACAAATAGTTGGACATGACTGAGTGACTTCACTTTCACTTTCAAAGGGATATTTCCCTAGGTGTCTTGCTTTTCAACATTGAAATCAAGCACCAATAGCTCTGCTCTCCATGGCATTCTGGTCTAAGACTGCAAATAGAGTAAGGAAAGGATGACTTCAGTGAGCAGACTGCTCTGGCAAAACAGAGCCTTATTTTGATCAACATCTGTACCACACACAATATGGTTTCAATTTGAAATAGGGAACTCATTGACGTTGCCAAAGAACTTTGTACATTGGTGGTTATTTTATTTGGGCTAGAATGGTACACAGATTAAGATTCCAACTTTCTGCCAGAAGACCATGATGACTGCACTTTGTACTGTGCAAACTGATTTGGGACTCTGGCAACATGATTCATAAACTAATAAAATTGTAAGTATCCAAATGGATCACATGGAAATTGTGTCCCTTTATACAGTGTGTTTTTAAATATTCTGTGGGTCTTTTCGTTTTCATTATCTATCTTCAGATATGGAGATTCTCTCACAAGTATTTCTACCTTGAATATATCACATGACATATGAGGATTTGACGAATCTGTCCATCCATTCAGCATAATCTTTTAAAAGATACAAAGAGTCCTTAAGTTACCTGTATGATGGCAGTCACACATTTGTCACAATTGTCTATGTGAATTCTGACATAACTATGAGTATAAAATATGTACATTGTACATGTGTCATATGTACATAAAAAACTTCCAAGTATTTTTCTGGTAAATGCTGAGAGTACCTCTTTATATCTTAATCCTGATTCACTACACTCAACTTGGATCCTTATTAAAATTTTAAGAAATTTTGAAAAAAGTTTATTAATAATGTGAAGACGGAAGTTAACTGCACTCATTATGATCAAAGACTCATTATAAGATATTGGACAAGCTTTAGTCGCCTAAAATTTAGGCACAGATTTATTGTCCTGTCTTATAAATATCTCGTTTGCCATTATTTCCCACCGATATAAATCTATCTCCTCCTACTTGAAATATTTTCCTCATAAATTATTCCCTTTGTAAAAACAGAAGCCAATTTTTAAAATTAAGATTTATACAGCCTTCTAATCAGTAAATATTACATACTTCAGATATATCAATGCCTCAGCAGGAAAAAAATAGGTTACTTTACTATTGTATATCTTAATATGCTTCCTATTAATATGCCTACCGGTTTGGATTGGTCATGGAGGATCGGATGAATCAATCAGTGTTAGCACAGACATTCATCTCAATTAAAAACATCTCTCCTTTTGTCTTTTGCATCTTAGACATCAGTGCAGAGTGAGCACATATCCACATTCGCAGGGTTTGCTTTGCATTTAGAGATGTACTTATTTGGCAAGAGAATATACACAAATGAAGGTTTGCTTTAACAACCATTCTGTCTCTGGGCCTGTTCTGAATTATCATTCTTACTCTTTACCCTCACATCCATTTGACCCTAAGGTTTCTGTGGTGCAGTCTTTGTTGATGTGTTGACAATGGTCTGGCCTCAGTGACTCTCTGGCTGTTCCCTGAACATGGAATGATCTCCTACTGGGGGATTCCCCATACCACTGCCTCTGCCTGCAACAGCATCACCCACACGTGTCCACAGCTTGTTTTTCTGCTTCACTGAACACTCTGCTCAAATGTAACCTCCCCAGAAAGGCCCTCCCTGACCAACACATTTAAAATAGCATGCCAGAATCCCTTGGTGGTCCAATGGTTAAGACTCCATGCTTTAACTGCTGAGGGCTGGGAGTTCAATCCCTGCTCAGGGAATTAAGATTTCACAAGCCTCACAGCAGGGCCAAGTAAAATGAAATAGCATGCACACACCCATGTCAACATCTAGCTCTTATGCTGCTAAAGTTGGCATGTGAGTATTTGTCTCCTCTAGACATGACACTACATAATATTGCTGTATTTGTCATTTATTGATGGATTTCTAGCTCCATCTAATAGAATGTCATCTTCCATCATTATGTTCTTTCTTTTTTTTTTCATCTCATGATCTAGAAGACTGCCTGACATGTAGAGAAAACTTAATATTGTTTGTGATTAAATGGATTCATCCAGGACATTGAACTTCTTTCTATCTCTATTTCTTTGTTGACAGACAATCCTGTACTTCGTGGTCTTTGATCTAACATATATTTGTTTGCAGTTATTATCATAGATGCATAGGTCACGTTAGAGTTGAATCACTGATATTCATCCATATGCATGAAAATTGTAAGCACCAAAATTTATTAGAAACTAGTGCCTTTTGCCTTATTAAAAATAAATGAAAATACTGAATTAATGTATAATACTGATCTGTAACTCTTGGACTGATAAACTATTAAAACTTCTGGATGGCTCAGTAGTGATAACCATATAAATTACTAATGATGTGACATTACACCCAAAATATCTTTATGGAATACACACTAGATTAATCATAGAATTTAATATTTTATTTCACACTGAAAGCTCTAACAAATGTATGCCAAAAGACATTTCATTTCTAGGCTTATTTTTCCTAAGGGGAATGTAAATTTAGTCATCTTGGAATGTTAGTCCTTTTAAAATTGAATCTATGACATAAAATAATAAAAAAAAATCTCATCACCCTTCATGTGGGTAAAAATTTTAAGAGCAACATGGGAGACAGAAATTGTGTTTCAGTCCCTTCTGGTGCTGTTTTCCTCAAATGTCTTGAACGTATCTGAACAAGTGATCAATGAAATCAGCTAATTTAGGGAGTTTTGGAAATGGCCTTGACAGTAATAGCAATGTCCTCCTTAAGAGCTGAGTGACTACAGTCCTGCACAGTGTCACCAATCTAAGCCTACAGATCTTGTAGCTGAGTAACCCCAAGCTGCTTTTCCTGGCAACAAGCCCACTAAGATATTTTCTGTTTGCATCTGAAAGAAAGCAATGTTTTCTCTACAACAGACATGTAGGAAGAGCCCCAGAGAGTGACTATATTCCAGGCAATCCAATATACTCTTGCAGGGCTGGATTAACATTCTGAAGGTGTGGATTTATTGTGAAGCAGGTCACCACTAACGATTAATTTGTGAGGACTGTTACCTTGACAGGGCTTTCCAAGTGGCACTAGTGGTAAAGAACCTACATGCCAAAGCAGGAGACAATAAGAGACGCGAGTTCAATCCCTGGCTCAGGAAGATCCCCTGGAAGAGGGCATGGCAACCCACTCAAGAATTCTTGCCTGGAGAATCCCATGGAGAGAGGAGCCTGGTGGGTTACAGTCCATGGGGTTGCAAAGAATTAGACATAACTAAAGCAACTTAGCATGCATGCATGTTACCCTGTCAATTTGTCTTCAACCCCATTTCACTAGAATAATGTTATGCCACTGCATTATTTCAGTAAGTATTCATTTGAGTGAAAATTTCATTTCATACATTTCTGATTTGTTTTATAATACGGTGTAAGTATTGTTCTTGCTTCAATGGAAAACATTTAAAGAAGGATGAAAGACTAGAAATTTTCCAATAAAAATCCTGTTTTACGCAGAAACTGGGATTGATTAATCAAGGGAATAGTAATTCTCTATCTCACAAAGAATTCTTAGAGAATTAGAATAGAGAATCTTGGCAAAAGATTCCTCACTCTTAACTCTCAGCTATAATCATGTTTATCATTTTACTTTTAGCTCTGTTCTCAATTATAGAGTTTATATCCTTGAGGACATTGAGATGCTTCAGAGTTTCTTGGAAAAAAAAAAAGATGTATCCTGTTTTGAGTTATGCAAAGCAATCAACATGTTCCCATATTTGCTGCATAAATTCATAATACTAAAATTCATAGGCAAATACTAAAATATGTTGGCTCACCCCAGGTGACAAAAAATTGTCCCAAATTAGATTAATATCTTACACTCAGTTCCTAAATCATGTTATATGAATATTATAATTTAGGTTATACTCAAATTTTATTTTTTACTTGAAGGAAAAATAATCATCTCAACATTATTAAATAAAATAATTCTGGTACATATCTCAATCTGTTGTTATTATTAAAATATTTTATTTACTAAAGCCTTTTCCATATTTTATATACTAAAAACTTTTACAAATTGTTAAAATTTTTATTCAGTAAGAGACAGCCAGTGGGAGAGGATAATATTATCAGCAAATATTAGGAATGGGACAGGTATTTAATTACAAAAATTTCTGAGATTGCGACATAATTTGCAGAAGTCCTGTTATTTCAGATACAGCTATTTACACACCCGTGGGTTTGTTCTAGGCTCATCTCTTCACCTGGATTGTTTCATTCTTGGGTGACTATGTGAAAATAGGGGTTTGTCTTGGCTAAGATAGCATGTAAAATTTGTTTAGAATTTATGTAGCAGAGTGATCAATAAATTAAAGACAGGTATGCATAAGCAGAGTTTTCACTGTCATTCTTCCTAACCACCACTGGGTATAGAAAATTTGGAGTTGAATCCTTGGAGAAAATGAGACCCAGACATTTTTCCATAATTAGCTTTAATTCATTGCCTCTCCTATTATTATAAGCCTGGTTGAAAGCTGGCCTTTAGTGAACATACTCTACTGGGAACTTCCAAGCATTTATTGCCAGAATGCTTAAACCAGGTTCATAACAAAGTCAGTTCCCTAAGACCCAACTTAGTCTAGACTCATTATGCTCTAGGGAAGTCCAAGAACTCTGACAGGTAGGAATGCACTAAAGCAACCTTAAAATATCTGTTCTGGCAATCATCCATATTCATGTTTTTAAAAAGAAAATGACGTTGCCCATATATCATTCAACTTGCCATACCCTATTGACAAGTGAAGACTTTCTCAATTGGGCATGGAAAGAGTCTGGGAAAATGAAAAACGAAAATTACTCTATGAATGCAAAGTATTTTAAATAAATATTTTAATTCTATTGTTGGCATTTAAAAGTAGAAAGCGTACAGTATGTTACAAATATCAAACTGTGAAAAATATGAACGTTACATAAGTAACAATGTAAAAAAAGTATTTTCTTACCTTCCCTGAAAGTAAGAAAAATATTCAGCATAGGAAAATATCAGTATCAAAAACACAGCTTCGGTGTAAAAAAAGAAAAGTTTTTACATGGTATTAAAAAAAAGGATCTACGAAATGACAGAAAGTAAGACATGTTGAAATTTGACTTTATATAAATTATAAAAGCTGGGTACTTGGGGTAAATGTTAAATGGTTGAAAACTAAGTCCAATTACAGGCTTTCTTTAGGTCAATTCTTTAAAATTTTAAAAGCATAGACTATTTTTCAATAAATAACTTTAAAAAATGTCTCTGAGAAGTGCTGCTAGGACCTCATTTCTTACAGGAGAGTGGCAGTATCCTGGTGACAACATGCAATCATTTTGTTCCAAGTGGAAGTCTGATGAAAGTCAGAAGACCAAAACTGTTTACAAAAATGTTTTAGATTTTTTAACAAAACTTTGTAAAAAATAAGTGCTGAACAAAATGACTTAATTTTAGTACCCACTGTCATGAAAAACATTCAATTATTCAGACATTTCAGAGCAACATTGAATACAGAATCTATAATTCTGAAAAGTGTTAATACTTAGTCTTTCATTTAAGGATAGGAAGGCTCTTTCTACACTTTACAAAGATGAGTTAAACCTCAAGGATCTTGCAATGCAAAACATAACAATAAAAATACAATGGAAACAATACACATACCCCATGGTGAAAGCACGAGTTCATTTCAGAAGCGGTATTCATTTCAAAAGTCACAAATCAAACACTGGTAAATAAGAGAAAAAAAAAACTTTCCAAATGCTGCATGCCACATAACTAGTTACAAAATACAATGCATGCAGGAAAAGAAATTTAACCAAGCATATTTAAATTAAAAGAGTTGTTTTGAGTCTGTTTCAGCAGCATTGTGGTTATTATTTTTAACTTTCCCTTCAACAACCAGTCCCTACTGGCCTCTTTTGCAAACGTGACTCACCCTAGTGAGCAACCTTACCATGGTCTGTTTCTTGTTTTTTATATTTTTATAATGCCAGTACACAGAGTTCACACATACTGTTCTGCCTCCCCATCTTTGGGGGCTGGCTTAGTTGTCCCACCTTTGCCTTCTTCGTTAGCTGCTGCTTTTTCTGGAAGAGATGCCAAATCTTTAAAAACATCTACATAATGGCCGAAGCCAGGGCCCCAGTTCAAAAGGTTGTCCCAGTTGAAATTCCCTGCTTGCTGCCCAAGCTTCAAGGGCAGTGTGTTGTCAGCAACCCCCGGTGTTGCTGCCTGTGTGCCCACAGGTCCCCCCTCAGCCCTGCGGCCGTGATACCTTCTAGGCTTCAGTCTGGCTCCATAATTATCTTCATCATCTGCATCTGACTCATTGACTTGAGATAACTTGGGCATCCTGGAAGTATATACCATGGGCTTTTCCCTGTCATATTCCATTTCTGAGCAAGTGAAAGACTCGTGCGAGTCACTGTCAGAAGAAGATTCTGGAGCCGGATGCCATCCGCTGGATTCCGTGTTCTGGACAACGGTCTTCTGCAATCCTCTTCTGAAGAAGACCTCCCGTGATCTGCACTGCAGATACTTGGGTTTCTGGGGCGAGGCGTGTTGAGCCTCTCCACCTCTTCAATGGAGAGCCCTACTGGTGGAGAAGATTCCAGAGGGATCTGCCCAGTGGGCTGCTTCAGGCGACTCCCTGGTCTAGAGCCATGTGATGCCATGGCTTGAGGACTTTTGCTTCTCCTTCCCAGCCTCGTGGCATAGTTGAAAATGCCGGGCTGGCACGCGTCACCATGCATCTCCAAAGTATTTCCATCCCTCATAGGGAGATGCAATTCCCTGGCCGGGCTGTTCCTGTAGAAAGTGGAGGACTTGGAGAAAGGAGCTGGACTGTGTCGAGACAGAGGGTTGGGAGTCGGGCAAGCCGAGTGACTAAGGGAACTGGATCTCAGACCTTGACTGTAGGAAGGCTGGTATGTCAAGCTGCTGGCTCCCAAGGGCATGGGGGACTGCCTGGCAAAACCCAGGGGGCTATGCCTCTGGATGGAAAATTTCGGGGTGTGGCTGCGGAACTGCTTGTAGTGTTGGATGATATCGGCATCCGAAGGGGCGATGCTGCTGGCATTGTCGATGTCGTAATGCTCTATTTCCTGCTCAGGTGAAGCCAGAGGGGCACTGGGGATGGTTTCTGGGTTGTGGGGAAGATCGGTCTCATCGTAGATGAGGTAGGGGTTTTCCCTCTCGATGATGTCTGGCTTCGGGTTCCCTTCGGGCTGTTTTCTCACGGTCATGTCCTCCCCATAGGGAGGGATGTTGTCTGGGTCATCGAAAGCAACATTCTCACTTCCCTTTTTCTTCTTCTCCTTCGGCTTCTTCTCCTCTTTGGGACTGTTGGCCTTCTTGCCCCTGCACTGATTACACAGGATCAGGCTCAAGACTAGAAGGGCCAGGACGGTGGCACAGCTGCCCACGATGGCAGGCACAGCCCACAGGGGCAGGGAGATCTCCTCGGGGCCTGACTCAGGACACAGATGTGGCCTCCAGGGCTTCCAGCCTTGCACACCCTCCCCAGAGGACAGGAGACGCCAAGACAGGCCACCACCATCTCACATGTCCTCCCTGTGTGCGACTCTGGGCAGCTACAGGTGAAGCCGGAGTGCAGGCCTGGCTCACAGCTGCCCCCGTTCTGGCACGGGTGGGAGGCGCAGTCCCCGGGGGGCACGCACTTGTACGCGTACCACTGGTTGATGCACAGCAGGTCTCCCCAGCACGGGTTGCTGGCACAGATGTTCGGGCCGCGGCAGCCAATCTTCACAGAGGGATCCGTCTTAGAAATGGAGGCCAGGCTGTGCTTCCCACTGAAAGGAAGACTCTCGCCACCATACAGCATAGAAGCGATGCAGCCATCAAACCCTGCGGGGGCAAGAAGGAGCTGTAAGGTGTTTTAGGGAAAACCAAACGCTTAAAAAGGCTCCACTCATCTGGCAAAGGGAAGCTTTGCAATCACATCATGAGAGTTGAGAAACCACAACCTCACAGCCATCCTCCAGTTGTAAGGCAATAAATCTGTGCCTGTTACAATCTAAGTTAGCAAGATGTGTAAGACTGCCATGGCCAAAAGGTGGGGCAGATTGAGGGAATCCTGCTCTTTCTGAAGATTTATGAAGGGCTCGAACAGGCTGATTTTTCATTTATCTCTTCTTTCATTCAGTCATCTATTGATTTTATTTTTATAGTTTATATACAAAGAATTACATAAAAATAAATTTTAATTTAAAAATGCTTTAAAAGAACCAAAATAGGCCAATGACCTCAATCATTAGCTCTTGAGGTTTTAATGGAGGTGATATTGCTCCCAAGGAGCTGAACATAAGTTCCTGAGAAACAAAAGAAAAATCTTAGCCGTTACCATGGCTTGTGGGCTTCCAAAGGGCAGATATAGAATATACCTGTAGCATTAACATTTCATACAGTAGCGATGGCAGGGATTAGGAAACAAGGTCTAAAACAGCTCTTTAGGGGATGGTGATTTTTTTTTTTAATGTTTGAGAAAGACTTTATTAGACAAATATTTGTGTGCTAATACTGCTAATACTTCAGTCACAGGGTTCAAGGATATATCTTGCCACTAACAAAAGGGGGCAATTTACATTGGCTTATTTTCTTACAGGACTTCCCTGGTGGCTCAGAGGTTAAAGTGTCTACCTGGAATGCAAGAGACCAGAATAAACATCCAAATGAATTAGCGTCCATATTCTAAAAGAAGCTAAATATGTAAGAACTAATCGTGATGTAGGCTTTAACTTTTATGCTTTGACTGTGTCACTCTGTCATGCATTTGTCAATGTTCCTTTTATTTGATGCATCATTCCACCCTAGTGTCATGCCCATCCCATTTCCATAAGCTCCTGGGACATCTGCTTTAGTTCCTGCTCTCCTGGTTTTCTTCCTGTGAATTAGTCCCCTTACTGTCTCATTTTCTGCTAAACAACCACTGACTCTTAGAGTTACCCAAGTAAGGCCTTAGGCTTTCTTTTCAGTCTACACCCTCACATTTGCTTATCACATTCAGGCCTAGTGTTTCAGTTACCTGCTTGACACAAGTAATTCCTAAAGACATATCTCCAACTGGTCTACTCTGGATTTCTAGCCTGTCTACCCAAAGGCCCTTCTCAAAGGTGCTCCAAACTCGGAGAACCCCAAACCAAAATCTTGATGTTCCTCATAGATGTGCTTATTTTTGTACCATTTTCAGTTTTCTCTCGTAGTGGCACTACCCTTCTAGTTGGAAGGTCAAAAACCTCTCTGAATTTTATCAAAATCATTAACATTTTATTTGACTTTCATTCCTGATATTATTTCCTATCCCCTTCTTGTAAATCTCCTGCCACCACATAGTCAATCCTCACAAAATACATTGGCTAGATCACTGCAGTATCTTCCAGCTAATTTATGCAAGTCCTCTCTTATCCTTCTCTCATGCACTTTCCAGAGTGTAGCCCAAAAGATCTTTATTATCACTGAATATCTAATTTTGATACTCTTATGATTGATTTTTCAGGTATTTTTCAGTAATTTTGATACTCCTGTAATTAACTTCTCAATGTTCCAAGAATGAGATCAAGATTGCCACATGCTCTAGAAGACCTGTCATTCTCCAACTTCATCTTTGATTTGTGACATCAGTCCTTAGTGTTGTGGGTTTTGTGATCCTGATAATCTATTTTTCCCTCTTTCTTTCTCATCAATATAAGTTAATTTTTCATTCCCTCTCATCCTCGTTTTCATGACAGTTTCCAGAGAAGTCTCCCTTTCTCCCTTTTTGGCAATCTCAATTCTATGTTCTTCCTCACATCATTTTTCGTAGGTTAAAATAATGTATTTCCTGTGTAATGATTTGATTGATGTTTGTCTTCCTAACAGGACCATGCATTCTATGGAAAAAGTCCACCACTGTAGTTCATGCCAAGTACCTACAGGGCTCTGTAAATATCTGTTGTGTGAATGCACAAATGGATGAGTAAATGAATGAATGTAGAAATAAATGTTCAGTGCACAAGGAAAGGATTAAAACATCCTGGACTGAATTATGCACTTGGTAGAAAATGGCTACAGAAAGTGACGGCCAATAATTTATTACTAACCTTCTAAAGATATTTATGATGGTCTTGAAAAGTAAAAGTGGACGTTTCAATCGCTCAGTCATATCCGACTCTTTGCGACCCCATGGACTGTAGCCCGCCAGGTTCCTCTGTCCATGGAATTCTCCAGGTGAGAATGCTGGAGTGGGTTTTCATTCCCTTCTCCAAGGAGTATTCCTAAAGGATGTTATCAGGCATCTAGCTACTTTTATAGGAACAATTTTACCTTTCTTTTGTGCTTCCACTCAGCACAAGCATTTACCTGTTTGAGCATCTCGATGAGCTTGATTGGGAGGAATTCCTCCAAGAGATATAGTGAGCACGTCCAGGCCACCAAAATCCTGAGTAGGGTGAATGATGTCTCTGTTATGAATTCTGTCAACAGACAGCACTGTGGCTGTTCCATTTTTCCCAATTAGGAAAGTATGCCAGTGGCCATCAGCAACATAGACCTCAGGAATATTTCTCTCCACTTTGCCCGCAATCCGGCATCTGATGTAAAATGTACTTTGCCATTCTTAATCTGTAAAACATATGAAAAATAATGTAGAATTAAGTTATGATATACTTTAATAAAAGCAGAAGTATAAAGAAACTAAGACACTGACCAACTTAAAGCAGAGAGAATACCTGAGGAGTCTGGTTGTATGAGAGTATATTTACTTATATTGCCTTTACAATTTTAAGTAACATATACCTTCACATTTAAGAGGTTCACATTTAATAATTTTCAAGGTATTCTTACATTTATAACTAGCTTTTCAAGATGCATATATTCATTTTCCAGAACACAAGTGAGATAATAATAAGGTGAATACTCCTCTTAGGATAGGTAAATCACACCTTTTTATGATTACTTATATTTTAATGGCAATTGCAAGTTTAAAAAAATTGTTTAGTAAATGGACCGTGGCTATCAAAAAATATTAAAACTACATGCAAAAAGAGAAATCAGTGCTTGACTAAAAATGAAGAATAGTTGGAAAAGTAAAAATATAAATACATTGTTTTACCTGTCATCTATTACACACTGGAATTTTATTTTTTTAAAAAATCATGCTTATTATTTATATCATTTATTGGGATGACAAGTGTGATGAATAAAGGGTGAGTTCTTAATAATGAGGTGTCTGGGCAAGTCTTTATTTTGGCTGTCTTTTAATATTTATCTAAGGGATATTTGGTTTCTTTTGCTTTGCCCACTAGAACATTGGGTAACAGGAAGTTCTTACTCCAGTTTCCAGCTCCCAGGTTTCCAGTTTTCTAAGTAGACACTTAGAAAATGAAATAATTTATAAGCAGGATGAAAACAGCATGATCCTGTCACTACTGCCAGAGGATAAAGTGGCACTGAGCATCAAATGACGGGAATGAAAGGACGGATCCATTTATCTGGTCACTCAGATCGAATGTTATTTCTACATGCAACAAACACATCTGGTAGAACGAAAAATGAGTTCATTTCTACTTTGTGGAAAATATGCCTGACACATTTACATACGTTATTCATACTGCAATGTTTTATTAAAGCTGTTTCTCCAAATAATAATATATCCCAGTACTGAACCCAGGACAAAAAAAAAAAAAAAAGAAAATTGTGGTTAGATGACAGTAATATCATCAAATGGACAAAGTCTCATGAAACACACACAGGAATTATAGCAATTCATTTTAGGTTCTAGCCAGGGTCCTTTTTGGAAAGACGCCTTCCGAAAAGACTTCTCCAAGCTTCACGTTTCTCTTCTAATTGATCACACCCTGTCATTCTTTCATTTGACCAATTTCCGGTGAAAAGATCCATGGAACACACCATGTGTGCAGTAGGATGAATGAGAATTTATGTTTCCATTACAACATTCTTCATGTTCTACCTCTCCCCGATAATACTCTCCCTATCTCTTCTATCCACCCTAGCTGTCAAAATATCATGTGCATTTTTTGCTTCATTTTATTTATTCATAGATTGATTCGCTCATTTATTTATTTATTTTTGACTCTATAGGGCTTGGAATCATCCCAAGTCTGTACAGCATACCCAGCCTTACTTCAAAACGAAAACAAGCAAACTGTATACCAAAACCAGAATGATTTGGAGTAGATACAAAGTCCATCGCCTAGCATTATTACATTTCCAAATAAGGAGATAAACCAAGTAAGGAGAAAGAAGAGAGATGTGTGAAACACTTTAAATACAGTGTAAAACCCATGATACATAAGAATGCTTTTCTTGTTTTTCTCTCTGAATTTTTCTCTCCTTAGTTTCTGTCTTTCTTTTTTTAAAATCTGAATAAAGAAAGAAAGAGAGAGAGAAAGCAACTGTCAGAAACTAAGCCAAAAAAGAAAGAAGAAAACCAGGACCTGTGGCCACTGATAAACTAATTGATAAGTAACAGTACATTCTAACTAGCTTCCTCGCCCGGATAAGCAGACTGTATTCCTGTCATCCAAGTAACTTGTCTGCTTACAACAGTCACTCTCTTCCTGTCTGTTCAGTTCTCCTTAATCACTGTTTGTTGTGTGTGTGTGTGTGTGTGTGTGTGTTTTCTTTTTAATCTATTTACTCTACCTGCCAAACCCCTTAATCTCTGAAAAGCTACCTTTCAAAATTTTTTACAAAGGAAATGTGAATGGCCTGCATTAGTCATTATTTTGATTCAATTTCTCTTCAGGAGAAAAGAAATCTCCAAATGCTTGCTACCAATGTAACAAAATCTGGAGAAGTTGCATGCCGCTGTCCTGTTGGAAATGCAAGAATTTTATGTTGGTAAAAACGGATCCTGACATTCAGCTTCTTCCTTGAGGAAGAAAAATATTCTGTCTCTGATTTCTCCAAGCACATTGTTTTTGTATCTCTTGGCTTAAAGAGATAACATACAGAAATATTTCATATGTCATTTAAATGGCACGAGGACTTGGAAGAAGCTGAACAGATAATGCACAGACCTCAATGTCAAAGCCTCTCAATGCATATAAAAAATATTGCTTGTAAGAATATGGAGAGCTACTGCTTTCTTTACTTCCAATACACTTTTCAATGAAAACTATAAGCACCAAATAACATTAGACAGTGACTTAGGTGTTTTGTTTTGCAGTTACTCTATTACTTCTGGAACTGGGCTCTTTGTTTCAATAATGGAGGTAAAATTATAACTTGAAGTTATTCTCCAACTGGATTAGGGCAGAGTTTCTCAGTCTCCGCAGCACTGACATTCAGACTGGATGGTTCTTTCTTACAGGGTATTGTGTTGTGTGCTGAAGGATATTTACCAGCATATTTGACTCCCCTCTCCCCTGCCCCCAACAATCATGACAATAAAAAATGTTTCCAGGCTTTGGCAAATCAAAATCACCCCCAGCTGGGAATGGCTAGACCAGGGAGATTATGAGAATCTTAGAAACATTTTTTTTTGTATTAAATATTTAAAGGTATATATACAGGCTTCCTTGGTTGCAGTAAAAAAATGTGCTTGATAATGCAGGACACACGAGTTCGATCACTAGGTTGGGAAGATCCCCTGGAGAAGGAAATGACAACCCACTCCAGCATTCTTGCCTGGAAAATCCCATGGACAGAGGAGCCTGGTGGGCTACGGTCCATGGGGTTGCAAAATAGTAAGACATGACTTAGCAACTAAATAAGAGGCCACGTACCAACCAGAGTTCTCTTGGATGGAGAGAAATTTTGAGAATAAAGAGGCTGAAGTTTAGAGGTGAATGTCTGTTTTTATTTTTAGCATTGTACGTGAATTGAACCTACTAATTTTCTAAGTATATTGCTTCTTTCTTTATAAACGAAGCTTTTAGTCATTTTCAAAATATTGACATATATGTGGAAATAATTCAGGAAATATGGGTTTGTTTTCTTAAGAATTTATTAATATAAATTCTA
>SJYC01145925.1:0-29103 GCA_006408675.1 Madoqua kirkii | reverse complement strand
TAATTTTATCAAAGAGCTTGCCATACTAGGTTTAAAGATACAATTTGAAACTCAATGTTGCAAATTAAGTTATTATTTAAAAACTTTTTTTGTTTATGTGATAGAAAGAGGTCCTAATTTTACTTCAAATCAACATAAAGCCTTTAAATGCATTATTCAAGGGTTTGGAAAGTTTATGCTCTATTACCCAATTCAAAGTCAGCAACAAATTCTGTATTGTTCTGTGCACATTTACCTACTTAAATGTTAGTGTTGATGGCATAATGAGTATCAAAGGATGCTGCAGTTTGAATTACTCTAACATGCTTCTTGTACAAACAATCTGCTGTGTTGTGCACTGTGAAACAAAATCTTGCTTCATTAACTTAGTGCTGCAAGTCAATTAACAATATTTGTCATTGCCTTGAGGCTTGAAATATGCTGATAGGGCTTGCACAAAGCGAGGCATTTATGTTTCTTGAACTCAAGGAGTCTTTTTCTATTAAGATATGTTAACTGTCAGAGCAGCTGTTTAGAGGAATAAACTGATCTCATTGCTTTGATATTCATCAATTAACAGTGTTGATATAGATTATTTATTATAGATAGCTTCAGGAGATGTAAGGTCCTAGCACATGGAGAAGAGGAATTACTAAAGATGAAAATAAACACATAACAGGAGGCAAAGGTATATTCAAACTTTCCAAGATTACAGTTTAAACTTCAGGAGAAATCTAGCATGTGTCTTCATGTTCTGGGGCAGAAGGTAGGATGAAATGTTGAACATAAATAGAATATGATGTGACCATCTATGATCTTTTCCACAAGGATGTGTATTCAAGTTTCTCTTGTTCCAATAGCACATTTTAATGTTACATTAGAGAAAGTTTAGGGCTTCCCAAGTGGCTCAGGGGTAAAGAACCTGCCTGCCAACGCAGGATCTCCTCCAGGAGACATAGGTTCAATCCCTGGGTCGGGAAGATCCTCTGCAGGAGGAAATGGCAACCCATTCCAGTATTCTTGCCTGGGAAATCCCATGGACAGAGGAGTCTGGTAGGGCTACAGTTCATGGGGTCACAAAAGAGTTGGGCATGACTGAGTGACTAACACTTAGAGAAAGTTGACCTAAATTTATTCTAATGTGTTAAATTTAGCCACCCAATGAGCTACGATTTCTGATATCCCATAGTTTGTGTAGGCTTCAATTTAATTGCTTAGGTCATATGTATTAGATGTTTAGTCGCTAAATCATGTCTGACTCTCTTGTGACCCCATCCACTATAGCCTGCTAGACTCTTCTGTCCATGAAATTTCCCAGGCAAGAACACTGGAGTGCATCGCCATTTCCTCCTCCAGGGGATTTTACTGACCCAGGAGTCAAACCAGGAGACTCAGGTCTCCTGCATTGGCAGGTAGGAATTTTACCACTGAGCCACCAGGGAAGACCATATGTTATTAACAGATACCACAAATAATATTTTTCCGTCTCTTGTATTTATAGACAGAGAAGAAGGAAAACCATGTGGAACTAACAAAGTCCATTTTTATCTAAACTGACTATTTTATTAACAAATATAATTTCATAATATATACATGCTATTTATTCTGAATGTTTATGCTTATAAGCCTTTTTATTATTTTGGTAGAAAGTAGTTGGTTTTTTTTTTTGCTTGAGATGTAAATGTTTCCTATTATTATGAAAGGCACTATGAAAAGAGCTCATCTAAATATCCTGATCAATTAGTGTTATGGTTTTTTCATGTGGAAACAAAGCAAAAATATTATGCTTAAATAAGGGTTGCTAGTATTAAAAGCAAAAAGAAAAAAAAAACTGTCTTTCTTTATATTTTAAAACATACACAAATATGATCTAAATGTGACTACAAATGATTATATAGTGATACACATAATATCTATGATGTTTACAAATACACACTTACTTTCCATAGAAATTAGAAGTTTCTAGACTAATAGAATCTGTTATTAATGTTTTAATAGAGTTAATGTATCATTTGAGGTAAATTATATAATTCTACTCTTGGAAATAAAATCAAAATAAGAACTGAGCTTTTTACCAATCTTCTATGAACAACAATTTGTATTTCACACAAGTTTTCATTTCATATGTATCCAGTAAAGTTTGTTTATATTCTTTGGTTTCCAGGTCACATGATCATCGACAACGTTAATATATGACTGCTGTGATTTCAGAAAGAATGACTCTTAGTTACAACTCCCATTTTCGTGAAAGCAAATGTTTGCCAAGTTTCTTGGTAAAATTACTATGCGCGACCTGTAAATAACTTTACAGGCCTGGAAAAAAAATTCCTTTGTATACTGTCAAGTGACATAAAAGTGATGAATGGACAACTCTCATCCTCCCCTGAAATATCAGGACTTACTAGAGAACATAGAAAAACCTCCCCCTCTGGGAATACACTCCTGGAATTACTCCAAATACCACACCTAAAATGCATCCAGATGTGTGAAAGTGAAGAGGAAAGGGTAAAGGGGCTCTGAACTAATTCTGTTAAGAGAGACCCAGATTTGGAAATAAGTTCCATATCCATGCTGCCTTCTCTAATGTCATTTATTACTATGAAGGATTGAATGCAGAGTGTGCTGAAAACAGAAATCCTGGGATCAGGAAGACAAATGCTATATGGCTACTGGCTGTAACTGTACTTTCTAATTAGTGTTCTAGTAAACACAAGAAACTTTCATTTGTACAGGAAATGAAATACTAGATTTGTAGTTGTTAGACTGCCGTTTTCCTCCACGATTCCCTGAACTTCTGAGGCATAAATAATATGAAAGATATATTTTTTTAATTTACTGGGGCATATTGACAGTTGGTTCAATTTCTTATACTATTAAGCTTTGTGAAAATCTAGACCTTAATTTTTCAGATATTCTATACTATACTATAATGTATTCATCTTGTCTAACATACTCTATGTATAGCTAATCAAAGCCCCATTGAGTGATATAAAATTAAATTATAGGAAAATGCTCTTAACAATGAAATGAAGTGATTGAATGGAAGATGAAGTCTCACTATTTCTTTTCTCAGTTTGTTTTTCTAGTAATAAAGAAAAACTGATCTGAGAAACAAGTTATACAGAAAATTTGTTTTCTCTCAAGTTCTCTAAATTCATGAAATAAACATATTCTTATTCCATGTATATGTTGTGACCCTATCATCACAAACTTGAAAAAAAAATCAGGAATATTATGGCAATAGGAATAATAACTATATCTCTTCATATCTTTTTGCTGTAATCATTCTACAACTTTTATTTTTATACTTGCATCTTTACAGGATGTTCTACACAAAAATTCCCTGTTGAGCTAACACTTAACCACTCCCTGTGAGGGACTCTTAGGGTAAGTTCCTCAGCTTCCCTCAATTCATAAACACTTACCTTTCTAATCTTTAGCACAATTTCTAACTTCACATGAAATATTCAGGGGTGTGTGTGTGTGTGTGTGTATCTGAGACAGAGATGGGGCAGTGGCTGGGAATTATTTTACGCAGGAAGTTCATAAGCTCTCACAGCTCCAATTTGCAATATCATAGACTTTAAGAATCACTGAAAAAACAGCAGTGAAAGTCCACAAAAATAGAGTAGGAAAATATAGGTGCTTTGAAATAATTCTGATGATCCAAAAAATATCTGAATACATATAGACTTTGAAGACAGCTTCACTATAGTACTTAATGCTAACAGAAGTAAAATTTAACCAGAATGAATACTTAAAAATTCCTTCTGTGAGGTACACGTGTGCTTCAGTATGAATTTTGTCTTACGGCTTATTCGCTTTGATTGGTTCTTTAAGACATTGTAGTGCATTAGCTCTACATTTCTAAGTCAGGTTACCTGGTAAAGACTAGCTGGAAGAAAAGGAACTCAAAATGATACTTGAGGGATTACCTCTCCAAAGAACATTAAATATATATATTAAATATGTATTAACACATTTAAACAATGCATTTCTAATTTAGTGTGTGGATTAACAATTTGTCACCATGATTTTTGATATACTGTTTGTATATCAAATAGTACAAAGAAATGCAAAGCAAAACAAAGAAATAAACTATCAGACTTTACTTAACTGCCTGCTTTACTGGATGGCCTATATATATAGAATTTGGAAATAAATAATTACATTAATTAAAAAATACAAGATTTACATGAAGTATTCAACTGTGTGCTTGTTTATATCACCCCCGATCAATTGGATTATCCACAGTTATGCAAATTGAAACTGAAGTGAGCTCTGAGGAGGGACGGTATGTACAATTAATACACTACTTCAAATGACTTCTTTACAAAAAGAGGTTATGATGGTTATAGGCTCAGCTTCCTACAATGTAAAATAGGAGCAATAAGGATCTTTCTATGTCAGACATTCTCTGTTGACACAGATCCACTCGTATCTTTCCATAAATACAGTCGGGGCTGGAAGTTAGGAAACCATCATCTTTCCAGACTCCCTTCCAGCAGGACTCAGGTTCAGCTTGTGCAGTGGGTGAGAGCTGAATGATAATCTGAAGGGTAAAAAGAAAGCAGTCACTGTTCTGGGAATCACTCACTACAGCCCTGCAAAGGTGACCAGGAGTGCTTTTTGGAAATACTTGTGATGTCTTTATGGCTGAGGTTATTCGTGAATTTTCCTGACTTGCATACTTAGCCAGTTTGAAGCTTCTAATACATGTCTCAGAGGGGTGCTGTGCAGTTTAAGTAGAATAATGGACAAAAAATTCTAAGAAGGCTCATATCACAGGCTCACCATAATATTCTCTAGCAAGTGCAGATTAAAGTATGATGAGGTGTGACAGGCATTTAAAGAGCAGAGGATCTGGAGTAAAGCTTATCATCAAAACTCAGCTCACTTTCTTGTGCCGTGCTGGAGGCAAGTCATTTAACTGTATTCTCTCTAAGATCTAGTTTGTTGTCTTTTAATCAGAAGGATAAGAATATTCATTTAATAGATTTGTAAGAAGAACTAAATAACTAAATGAATAATGATGTTTATGATGTAAGGAACTTTAAGCAGTATTAAAGAAGCCATTTGATAATGCTATTAATATTTCATATGAAGGACAGGTATGCTATGCTTAAAAGTTTCAACAAACTTTTAGAAAAGGATGCAGTGTATGTTTAAATATAATGAAAAATAAAGAAACAAACTAGAGAGAAGTAAAGTGAAAAGACTAGCTCTATGCCCCATGCCTTAAGCAACATTTCTGCTGAGATCAGCATATGTGCCTCGTTCACACTCATGTCATTTTCCGTCTTCCCCATGTACTATCTAATGCAGTCACCCTTTCTTCATTCTAGGACTAAATGTGAATTCACTCTAGGTGTGAAATAGTGTATCATATTAAAATGGAACAAATAAATAATCTTATTGTTGAATTCACAACAGAGGAAGTAATTTGAAGAGGCTGGGGTGGGAGAGGTGGACGATAGAGTGAGGAAGGTTTTCTGGAAATCCTGAACTCATAACATGTATGTAACCCTGTTATCCATAATCCTAAGAGTACAACTCTGGTAAGTGTTATGCCTACCTTCTGCCACTGAGGCTTGTCTTCATAGAAATTCTATAGCATACCTCTGTATCGACCATTATATTAACACTACTATTAAAGCTAGTAATTAGCATTGCTACTTATTGAAAGTTGGAATCTGTGCTAGGTGTTTTACAAGTATTATTTGTACCTATTACAACATCCCTAAAAGTAAGTAACTATGACTATTCTCATTTTATATATGGGGGAGTTGAAAGTGAGCAAGATTAGGGGACTTCCCAAAAGCTATACTTAAATCAAGTTTTGTCAAATCCCCTGATTCTTTCCATACGTATGTTTGCTGCCCCTTTTCTTCATTTATATTTTAAGGACATTATTTTGTCAAAATGTAAAGCTTATATGATCTGCTTTGGCTTATTAAAATTTGCTGTAAATAATCCTCAAGCGATTTAGTTCTCCAAATATAAAACTATGAAGTATACACATGATAGGCTTCATTTTAAAATATGATATACAAATACAATTATCTTAAAAACTTCTTTTAAAATAGTATTCTGGGTTTTGTGCAGTGGGTGAGAGCTGAATGATAATCTGAAGGGTAAAAAGAAAGCAGTCACTGTTCTGGGAATCACTCACTACAGCCCTGCAAAGGTGACCAGGAGTGCTTTTTGGAAATACTTGTGATGTCTTTATGGCTGAGGTTATTCGTGAATTTTCCTGACTTGCATACTTAGCCAGTTTGAAGCTTCTAATACATGTCTCAGAGGGGTGCTGTGCAGTTTAAGTAGAATAATGGACAAAAAATTCTAAGAAGGCTCATATCACAGGCTCACCATAATATTCTCTAGCAAGTGCAGATTAAAGTATGATGAGGTGTGACAGGCATTTAAAGAGCAGAGGATCTGGAGTAAAGCTTATCATCAAAACTCAGCTCACTTTCTTGTGCCGTGCTGGAGGCAAGTCATTTAACTGTATTCTCTCTAAGATCTAGTTTGTTGTCTTTTAATCAGAAGGATAAGAATATTCATTTAATAGATTTGTAAGAAGAACTAAATAACTAAATGAATAATGATGTTTATGATGTAAGGAACTTTAAGCAGTATTAAAGAAGCCATTTGATAAATGCTATTAATATTTCATATGAAGGACAGGTATGCTATGCTTAAAAGTTTCAACAAACTTTTAGAAAAGGATGCAGTGTATGTTTAAATATAATGAAAAATAAAGAAACAAACTAGAGAGAAGTAAAGTGAAAAGACTAGCTCTATGCCCCATGCCTTAAGCAACATTTCTGCTGAGATCAGCATATGTGCCTCGTTCACACTCATGTCATTTTCCGTCTTCCCCATGTACTATCTAATGCAGTCACCCTTTCTTCATTCTAGGACTAAATGTGAATTCACTCTAGGTGTGAAATAGTGTATCATATTAAAATGGAACAAATAAATAATCTTATTGTTGAATTCACAACAGAGGAAGTAATTTGAAGAGGCTGGGGTGGGAGAGGTGGACGATAGAGTGAGGAAGGTTTTCTGGAAATCCTGAACTCATAACATGTATGTAACCCTGTTATCCATAATCCTAAGAGTACAACTCTGGTAAGTGTTATGCCTACCTTCTGCCACTGAGGCTTGTCTTCATAGAAATTCTATAGCATACCTCTGTATCGACCATTATATTAACACTACTATTAAAGCTAGTAATTAGCATTGCTACTTATTGAAAGTTGGAATCTGTGCTAGGTGTTTTACAAGTATTATTTGTACCTATTACAACATCCCTAAAAGTAAGTAACTATGACTATTCTCATTTTATATATGGGGGAGTTGAAAGTGAGCAAGATTAGGGGACTTCCCAAAAGCTATACTTAAATCAAGTTTTGTCAAATCCCCTGATTCTTTCCATACGTATGTTTGCTGCCCCTTTTCTTCATTTATATTTTAAGGACATTATTTTGTCAAAATGTAAAGCTTATATGATCTGCTTTGGCTTATTAAAATTTGCTGTAAATAATCCTCAAGCGATTTAGTTCTCCAAATATAAAACTATGAAGTATACACATGATAGGCTTCATTTTAAAATATGATATACAAATACAATTATCTTAAAAACTTCTTTTAAAATAGTATTCTGGGTCATAAGGCAGCATTGGGAGACCGTGTACACCTGTGGCTGATTCATGTCAATGTATGGCAAAACCAATATAGTATTGTAAAGTAGAATAAAGTATTAAAAATAAATAGATAAAAATCTTTCACCAAAAAAAAATAAATAAAAATATTTCTCTCACTCCCAAGTATGAAAAAAAAATAGTATTCTGCAATATACTTACAAGTATATCCTGGTTTTACCGATTTCACTGTACTTTACACTGAGTTAATAAACACTACAGGGCAACCCAATGTAACATATATGTACTAAAAAGGATAGTGTACAAATTATAGAAAAGAAATTGTCTCTCCTCAAACATCTACAGCATAAATGTATACACATTTGAAGGTACGCTAACCACAGATCAGTTAATAAATAGATGATGGATAGGTAAGTAGGACTAGAAACAAAGATCTATTTATAAGCATACATCATGTTCTATTAGAATGACAAAGAGTAGTCAAATAATTTCTCTATACATTTAATTCTGCTCCCAAAATGTCAAGGTATATTGTGACTCAGTTTTGCTCTTGCTAACCTGAGAAATCAGCCAATGATACTTTCTACCTGACTACTAGAAATGACAAGGCGTTTAGATCTCAATCTAAATTACAACTGTTGCTTCATCTCTTCACAGTGTGGGTCAAAGTTCAGTAATAAGAGTGATAATTATGGTGAAAATCATAAAATTGATGATGATTAAATAATTCACAACGACAGTTCTTTAGAACACAGAATAGTCCAGATTTTATACTTGAAATACACCAAGTCCTTTAACTGTAGAACACTTTTGTAAAGTTAAGATGCTCTTTTTTGCTCTTGTGCAAGAAACTCAGTAGCTGGACTAAGAATTTAAACTCTGGAATGATCTATGTAAGCTCACATCCCGACTCTACAACAAATCAACCGAGTCACTTTAAACAATCAACTCAATTTCTATTTTTCTTGTTTCCTTTTCTTAAAGCTTGTAAAATCATTATCCCTACCACTTGTCAGGTTTCTCCTGAGAAGTGAAATTAATACAGATAAAGTTCCTAGAACAGTGTCTGGCCAATAGTAATCACTTAAAGCATTTGCTATGATTCTGCCTATTCTTTAGAGAAAATCATTTGAAGATAACAAAGTTCATAGCTTTCTATCATATTTGATATGACTAGAGTCTTGGTGGGCAAAAACAAGAACTTAGCACCGTCATACCTGTGTATCCAGTTTTGCAAACACAGTTGAAGCCTCCTGGAAAGTTCTGGCAAATGGCACCATTCTTGCAGGGACTAGGCAGGCACTCGTTGATGTCTCGTCACAGGCCCGGCCGGTGAAGCCATCCGGGCAGCTGCAGGAAAACCCTCCCACTAAATTGTGACAGGTCCCACCATTGTGGCAAGGGGATGGGAGACATTCATCTATGTCAATTTCACACCAGCTGCCTGTGTAGCCTGGCAGACACTTGCATAAGAAAGGCTGCAGGGGTTCATTTGCCACGATGATGACTGGAAGGCTCTCGTGGCTCTTCAGTTCAGTGCTCACGGCTAGCCTCCGGACACAGCTCCCTCCGTTCTGACACGGGACAGGAGCACAGGAGTCATGATCCACAGACTCCACCTTCACTCCGCTCTGCCTCAGGAGGATCTCCTTGATGCTTTCAAAGAAGGTGGCTACACCACTGGGATTCACATACTGATTGTGGTTTCGCTTCACAGCTGCCAAAAGAAACGTTCTGTTATGCCCTTCATAAGCCCCATACAGCTGCACCGCGGTCCCGAGGCCCGTCAGCTGTGAACTGGCGATGCGCAAGAAATGAAGGTAGTGGTTGGTTAGGAAGTCCTTCACGGTCGGTACACCAAGACGCAGTAGGATGCTGTTATCCACTGTCGCGTTGGAAAATCCCATGAAGAAAACTCGGATGTTGCTGGTGACTGGGCTGTGGACACCATCGTTACTAAGGACGGTCAGATCAAACGTGCCGTCTGTGGACCTCGGCTGGGAGCTCAGATCACAGGTGCCCCTTGGAATACTGAAGAGGCTGGTCACTCCCGAGGTCAGGGAGCAGTGGAAAGTGTCTAACACATCGGGATCCTGTGGCTTCACGGAGCCTAAAACCCCACCAGCAAACAAGTTACCATAATAATTCACAAATATCTCCACCGTCCGAGACTGTGATGGGTTGTCATTTTGATCTATGATTGTGATATGCACGGTCCCCGTGGAAGACATCTGAGGCACGCCAGAATCCCTGGTGACCACGGACAGATAGAAGTCGGAGATCTGCTCTCTGTCGATCTCTCGGGTGGTGCTCAGAACCCCCGCAGTGTTCAGACTGAAGTAATTGGTGGCAGGACCTGTGCTCAGCAAGTAGTAGGTAAAGGGGCCTTGATTGGGAGGGAGATCCGGATCTGTGGACTGAAGGGTCATCACTAAAGTTCCTGGGCGTTTGTTTTCCATCACTTCCCCCTCGCTGATGGTCAGCATAGGCCCGTTATCGTTTATATCTTCCAGGGTAACTAATAAGGAGGCACTTCCGGTAGCAGAGGGGCTCCCGGAATCCACAGCCAAAACCGTGAGATTATAGATGGGTAGGGTTTCTCTATCTAACTCTGCAGTAACAGTGATCTGACCTGTCTGTGGATTAATGGAAAAGGCACCATTTTCATTCCCTGATCCAATGAAGTAAGAAAACCTACTCCAGCTGGGAACAGAGTCTGAGTCAAAGGCACTGACAAAGGTCACATGGGTCCCCGTGGGCACCCCTTCACTGATCTGAACGCTGTAGATGTTTAGACTAAAAACGGGGGGGTCGTTGGCATCAAGCACAGTGATATTCACAGTGACCTCATCTATGTCTGCACCTCGAATGCTGCCAAAATTCTTGGCCAGTACCTTCAAAGATACCCTTTCTTCTTTTTCTCTATCAAGAAGTCCAGACACATAAATCTGCCCTGTCTTCTTGTTGATCTGGAAACCCTTCTTTCTACTGTTACCAAAAATCAAATAATGAACCTCCCCATCACTGCCCAAGTCACGGTCACTGGCAAATACTTCTCCAACAATAGTACCTTTAGGAGCTGCTTCTGAGATTTCAAAATAGTAAAGTTTGGAAACAAAACGAGGCACGTATTCATTTGTCCCTTTTAATTGGATATTAACAGTGGCAAAACTGCATCTCTCCTCATCGGGGACATTGAAAGCTTTCACAGTAAGGTGGTAGCTCTGCTTGGTTTCAAAATCCAAGAAGCCTTGAGTGGTGATGACTCCAGTGTTGGGGTCAATGACAAAGAGGTCACTATCAGACGACTGTATAGTGTAGGCGATCACAGCATTGGTGCCAGAGTCAGCATCTGTTGCATTTAGGTGGATAACTGTTGTCCCACTGGGGGCATTTTCCAAAACAGTGGGGAAATATTCATCAGGGAGAAATACTGGAGAATTGTCATTCACATCAATCACATTTACAGTCACACTGCAGTAACCAGTCCTTGAGACCCATCCTCCGTCTGTAGCACTAACAGTCATCTCATGATTCTGGCAGAGCTCGTAATCAAGGGCTTTGGCGAGTGTTAACACACCTGTGGAGGAATTGATTGCAAAGATGCCTTCTTCATTTCCCGAGGAAATACTGTACCTAATCAAGCCATTCATAGCTGCGTCTCTATCTCTCGCAGAAACAGTTCTAACAATGGCTCCAACACTATGGCTTTCAGGGATGGTTGCACTCATGTGACTTTGAGAGAATTCAGGTGTATGGTAGTTTTCCTCCGTTACAATTATTTGAACAGTTGCTTGGGATGAAAGTGGAGGGTTGCCCTTATCTTTGGCGGTGACGGTGATCAAAAAGTTTTGATTCAAGTCAGATGTCAGGGGAGCTGCTACCGAAATCCACCCTGTATGACTGTCTAACTTAAACTTTCCCAAATGATTTTCATTCAAAATGAAATACTCCACTTCTGAATTCAAGCCAAAATCTTTATCATCTACTGCAGTGACTTTGATTAACTTTGTCCCAACTTTAACATGTTTGGTGACTGGCGTGAAATATTTAGTTTTAAGAAATTGTGGTGCATTGTCATTACTGTCCACCGTGTTTATGGTAACTGTCGTCTCACTAAGTAACGCAGGATTACCTCGGTCTGAAGATGTCACTATAAAGCTATGTCTGTTGATGTTCACATTGCTGAAGCCACTGACATTTTGATATTTTAAGACCTGTTTATTGAAAATCTCTCCTGTGGAGGCATTAATCCTGAAGTACTCTGACTGAGATTTTATAAAATAAAACACTTGTCCGTTTGATCCCTCATCAGGGTCCGTCGCAGATACCTGAGTCACTTTGGAGCCAATTTCAGTAAGTTCAGGGCAATCTAAATAATAGGAGGGTCTGCTAAATCTTGGAGCATTGTCGTTGACATCTGTCACAAATATTGTGACATCTGTACTTACAGTCCATCCAGAGTCATGTGCAGAAACTCGGATTCTGTAGCGGTCTGTGTCTTCTCTATTTAAAGGTCTGCTAATTACAATATCCCCAGTGCTGGGATTAATGGTAAATGGAAGACTTGTGTCCATTATAGAGTATCTACTAATTGCATTTACACCAATGTCTTCATCAGAAGTTGTGACACGTGTAACTGTGTACCCTAATGGGGAATTTTCAGGAACATGGGCACTGAATATCTGCGAAAACCTCGGGGCATTATCATTTTCATCTAAAATGTTAATGATGATTTTCACTGAGGTACTCTGAGAAGGGGAGCCTCTGTCTGAGGACTTTACAATAAGCACATACTGAGATATTTTTTCCCTGTCTAAAGGTCGAATGCTTCTAATTTCACCAGTGGCATGACTGATACTGAAACTATGTTCTTTGTTGCCATTAATGATTTCATAATCTAACTGTCCGTTGGGCCCACTGTCCTTGTCCACTGCAGAAACAGTGAGTATTTTTCGAGGAGAAAGGTTTTCTAGTATTTCAGATATAAATGGATCTTCCTTAAAGACAGGAGGATTATCATTGACATCTAACACTGTTTGTCAAGTTTCTCATAGGAGGAGAAAGGAGGAAAACCTCCATCTCTGGCTTCTATCCATACAACATATTTTTGTATCTTTTCAAAATCTAGAGGCTGACTTATGGAAACCTGTCCTGTTAACTGATCAATCTGGAGTGTGTTGCCAAGATTGCCACTTGCAATATAATAGGACAAAGGTTCTCCTCTCAAGGAGGACCCTGTTACAGTAGTGACAAGAGTGCCTACTGGTTGGTTTTCAGGAAACATGAAAGTCTGTTCTTTGGCTTTGACTTTCGGGAAATCTGCTTTGTTCACAAATCGAACAGTCACTGTGGTAGAATCTGTTTTGGGGACTGAGCCACCATCTTTTACATGGACAGAAAATGTCACTTCTGAAGTGCCATTTAGTGGTCTGGCTGCCATAATAGCTCCTCTCAGTGTGTCAATGTGAAATTTTTCAGAGTTTCTACCCGAAAGAGAGTAATGGAGTTCAGAATTCGGTCCAATATCAGCATCCGTGACAGTGACAGCAAACACGAAGGAACCTATAAAAGAGGGAGTGTGCAGTTATAAATCACATGGAACCCCAATAAAACATCTGATGGTAAGTTAAAACAGTATATTAAAACTATATATAAAACACTATATTGCTACCTGATACAACTTTATTTTCTCACGACTACTAGGGGAGAACAGTATATCTTATATTGTCTCGAAATTTCCCCAGTCAAATCTACTTAACAGTAGTCTTCAGGGACTGACCTGCCATTATCTACCTAAAAGCCAGACGATCTATGGAATTTAATATTTTTCAGTGTACCTTTGAGAGAAGCACAGGGAAGAGCAATGGCTAATCATTACAAATTATAGTTCTTAGGAGAAAAATCTGTATATAATTTCCAACAAACACAATAATACATGAGTTCTGCTAAGAACTATGTTTCTGCCCGACAGAAAAAACACATAACTGCTCTATTATGTCTTAAAACACTTTGAATTACATTTTATGTAATCATATAAACAAAAATAATACTCTTAAAAATAATTGTCAATTCCTTGTGCCCACTGTTCTATGGGAAAAGTCTTTTAATCTGTGAGCTATTCTCATATGGAGATAAAGTATACATATGAATGTGTGTGTATATACATGTGTATGTACAACAACAATTATAAAGTATATACACATACATATATATGAACAATTATAGTGTAGTAAGAAATAAGAATTGAAGAATGGACTCAATTTGGATTCCAAAAGTTAGTGCTTGGGATGAAGGCCAAAGAGGAACAAACTGTAGGGGAGATAATGCTGAAAAGCTGCCATAAGGACATGCTTTTGATGATAGACTTATTCAGAAACCTTTCCCAAACCTGCACTCTTAGCCCTGCAGAAGAGTTTGTGACACAAGTGAAAACTAGTCTAATTTTAAGGCCAGTGATTCTGCTAAATTACTATGTTTAATGAGGGGGAAAAATGCCTAAGTGTTACTCACTGTATATAGGAGATGTTATATTGCATCATTACACATTGGGTGTAACTAGAATCATGCCTGCTGGCATCATTTCAGCTGAAGGCCCACTCCAGGGATTCATGACTTTGATACTGGCTTTTTCTTTTGATAAAAGTTGGCACAAAAATTTATGGATTTTATACTTTCAACTGGTAGCAACTAGACCCTCTCAAGTAAATAGAAGATCAAAATTCACTAGAGGCAAAATTGTGGATCTGTTTTTCTTTTTTTTTCTCTCATTAAAAATATCTTAAAGGAGAAAAAATTAAATTAATTATAACTTCATTTATTTATTTTCCAGTCTCAAAATCCATTTCAAAAATTTCCAATGGCAGATGATGTGTGCAGTTCCTAAGAGAGTAGGACATTCTTAGCAAAGAAGCAAATAAACCCAAACTAAACTTAAAATAGGGTTTGAAAGATAAATATATACTGTCAATTTGGACATGATTTATTATTGCCTCCATACACATATTAATAGAAACAACTTCATCCATTAAAACTAAGTTAAAGTATTTCTAGCAGTAATTAACTAGAATGATTCTTTCAATAAACCTTTTGAAAATTTGCCTGTGAACCATTGGATAAAATATTAATTTTCTATGAAAGAATACAATTGAGAGCCTAGTACCTCCAAGATAATGTTTTAGGTATAATGTAAGGACATGGCATGAAAAATACATAATGTCCTTCCTATCAGGGCACACACTAATTACATCTCAGGACAGAAATCTACTTTTCTACAAAGTGAAATCTATTTTCATATTTACCAATATTCAATTAAAATTAAGAAACAGCACTAGGAAAGCTGTGGCAATTATGAAATCTTAGATACAACTGGTCTGAGAAGAAAAAATTAGTTTGCAAGAATCAATGTTCCTTCAATTGCTTTAATCAAGAGTTTAATTTTAGAGGATTTGCAAACTTTGGCTATGTCAGAAATATACCTGTAGAAAAAATAGAAATTTAATTATAGGAAGTGCCCAATGCATAGTTTTTATTTATCTGTGAGACATGAGAGGTGATTTGATTACCTGGCAGAGTAGGAGATGGGATGTGCGTGACATACGGGTGATGCTGAAATCTTGGTGGGTTGTCATTGACATCAGTCACCGTGACGAGCACACTGGTAGAACTGGAAAGAGGTTCCGGGGACCCAGCATCACTGGCAACAACCACTAAAGTATAATTCTCTTTTGTTTCCCTGTCTAGCAATGCACTGGTGATGATTTGTCCTGTGGATGGGTTGATGGTGAACTGAGAATTTCCACCAATGATCCTATAACTAAAGCAGAGAACAGACATGGGCATACTTCTTCCAGTTTTAATGCTGAAACATCTGTTTACTAGAATTTTAACAAGCGAGGCAGAAAAGTCAGGGAAAACATTACAAGTAAGATCACAGAACAATGAAAGAGTATGCTAGTTCACATTTTATGTAAGCATCACATTAACAGTCTTTATGGCGAGATGTCCTATGACCTCAAGCTGGTCTTCACAAGGTTTGTGAGCTTCCTAAATCATGCAAGTCCCTAGAATATACCCAGAAGACTATCATATTTTAAATAAACCAGCCTGAAAGCATAAATCAGGCTCTTGTTCTAATATTGTGGTCAGTGGCCAGGATCACAGATGAACATCTGTTAAATACATCTAAAAAGTATTTATCTGCTGTGTGCTGTAATATACCAGAAAAGATCAGGGGAAGGTCTTGTTCTCTAAAGACCAAACACTGTATATGATACATATTGAGAGTTGGGCTGTGAAGAAAGCTGAGCACCAAAGAAATGATGCTTTTGAACTATGGTGTTGGAGAAGACTCTTGAGAGTCCCTTGGACTGCAAGGAGATCCAACCAGTCCATTCTAAAGGAGATCAGTCCTGGGTGTCCTGTGGAAGAACTGATGCCAAAGCTGAAACTCCAATAACTTTGGCCACCTCATGCGAAGAGTTGACTCATTGGAAAAGACTCTGATGCTGGGAGGGATTAGGGGTAGGAGGAGAAGGGGACGACAGAGGATGAGATGGCTGGATGACATCAACAACTCAATGGGCATGAGTTTGAGTGAACTCTGGGAGTTGGTATTGGATAGGAAGGCCTGGGGTGCTATGTGCATGGGGTTGCAGAGAGTCGGACATGACTGAGCGACTGAACTGGACTAAACAGAACTGACTATCCAGAGCAGCTCAAGAACTGATTATTTATACAGAGACATTCCTGGTTACTAATTCTCTCATTTGCTATTCCTCATATGGCCACGCTGCTTTGCTTTCCTGTTGTAAGGAGTGGTATGACATCTTCATGGATATTTTGATGCTAACCAGATTGGTTAGTGGGCAGGAGTTTCCACTGAGAATAGCTTCTCTCTTCTTTCTAAAGAAAAGGCTATCTGTGTATATTTCTGAGAGCTCAGCTAGGAAAGAAGTAGCTAAGCTTGAAGGTTCAGAAGTTGGCTGTGGTCCAGAATGTTTTCTGTTGGAGGGTAGCGAGGAAATGAGGAAATGGATATCTTTCAAGTCTTCTCCTTCATGCCAACAAGCAAATGCCCTTGTTGGAACTAACGGGTGTTTCTATAGTTTGCTTTGTGTCCATGAAAACATAGCAACAGCAAGTGTCTAATAGAAACAGCAGGAAAAACTTTACATTGCAGCCAGTGCACATTCTTCCTATTAAGTTCATTGTTTAAAACAAACATTTTGGCACCTTCATCCTTTTTTAGAGACATTAGGAACTGTTAAGGACGTGTTCTTTTGTTTGTTTGATTGATTTGAAACAAAAGAGGTTCTATAAAATGAGAGCTAAATAGATGGAGCATAGAGAGGGAGTTTGGTTGAGAACTGATTTCAAAATTGATAACATACTTTGTATCACTCAGATTCGAACATCTTATGGCAACTTCAAGTGCAAGATCAGGAGTAAGAACAACAAAGACTATATTTCCTGGACCAGAAGTGACTCCTCATAAAAGTATTATTACTGATTATTAACACCCTTACAAGTAGACAATACCTATTCCTGATATTAAAATAAAAATATCGTAGGTTTGGAAGTTAGAAATTCAGGAGTATGAAATAATCACCTTGTCTTACCTTTTAGAGAAAGTCTGTAGAAACCTGGGTTATGAGAAGTATGTGAGTTTATTTTGGGATAACTTAATAGGGAGAGAAAAAGTGCTTCATAGTGCCACAAGCTTTTTTTATGACAGGAAAGGTCAGGGTTCAATCAAATATTTGTTCCCTTCAGCATTCACATATAAAAATAAGAAGGATGCAAAAAGCATGCAAATTTGATTTGGATGTCTTGTACGTGAGAAGGTCGTGGTATATGAGATTGAGCAATGTGTTGAAAGGCAAATGATGAGAGTTCTGGCCCATGCTGAACTCAATAATCCATAAAAGAACTTTGAACTGTAAAGTCTTTAGTCTTTATTTTATGCTATTGCACATAAGACTGTCTGCTTAAAAGTAGCTAATATATTTACTATTTTCAAAAAGTAAAGACTAAATTGCCACGTTAACATGTGGTTAATTTTTTCAAGGCTTTCTTTGTTTCTGAAATGTTTGAAAAGTGTATCCTAAATACAAGATATCCTTTACTATCTTACAATATCTATAATATCAGTTTTAATCAAATTTATACTTATAAGTTAAAAAAAGAAAGAGAGATAAAAGAAGCATATGCAACAATATAAAATAAACAGACTGCCAAGATCATATGCCTGGGTTTTCCCCACTTCATTCTTTTCTTTCTTTCTTTCTTTCTTTTTTTTTTTTTTTTTTGAATTTTGGTTCACTTCTCATCTTTGATGAATCTCGGTACTGCTTCTCTGATCCAAATTAGTTGTTTTTATGGTTATGAACTTTATTAGATCAAGTCTTGTGCTACCTTCTTAAATCTAAACATCTATGCTTCCATGGCTCAGATGGTAAATAATCTGCCTGCAACACAAGAGATCCACGTTTGATCCCTAGGTCAGGAAGATCCCCTGGAGAAGGGAATGGCTACCCACTCCAGTATTCTTGCCTGGAGAATCCGCACGAACAGAGGAGCCTGAATGACTAACACTTTCATTCTTTTTTTCATGCTGTTCTTTACAGTTTTGTAGCATCTTATTGTGTTCTTAGTGTGTACTCAGCAGACAAGGATTTCATTTATTTCCTCATTTAAGCCTCAGAACCGTCCAAATAAGATTTTTAATTGATAAGGAATTTGAGTCTAAGGGAGGCTAATATAGTTGCACAAAGATGCATGAAGTCTATATATGGCAGATGAAGACTTTCAACTTCTGTCTTTATGACCTCAACGTGCACTTTTTCCATTATCCTACAGTAGAAGGAAGCTGAGACACAGCTTGGGAGGTTTTAAGGGAGACAAGAAATGCTGTAGCTCATGCTAAGCCCAAAAGCAACGCTTGTGGAGGTGTGTTGATGTAGGGTTGGTTTACAATGATTTAGTTCTTTATCGTATGGCGCTAGTGTTAAAGAACCTGCCTGCCAGTGCAGGAAACATAAGAGACACTGTTTTGATCCCTGGGTCAGGAAGGTCCCCTGGAGAATGAAATGGGAACTCACTCCAGTATTCTTGCTTAGGAAATCCCATGGACAGAGAAACCTGGCGGGCTACGGTATATGAGGTCTCAAAGAGTTGGACAGGACTGAAGAGAATGAGCACACACAGAGTTCAGTGTCAGTCCACAAAGATCTTCATTTATTTTCTGACTCAAGAAATTTACTGTTTCAAATTACTGGTAAAACAGATCATTATGATCTAAAATCTCAATCAATTGCTGCATTTGTAAAGCTGAATTATCCCCATTTGATTTTGTGAATCTTTTTTTAACCTCTTCCTGAGATTTACTACGATCATAAGGAACTGTGTTGTGGGCTGCTAGAATATGATGATCTAGTAATAGTTTAGAAACTGAACTCTGGAACATAGTTCCCTTGGACATGACTTTTGATCTCACTCAAGTACACAAATTCATAAAATTTCTTAACCTTTCTAAGTCTTCTCTATGTATAAAGTATTATGCGTGTATATATTCTTTTCATTTGGTAGTTTTTGAGTGTCAAATGTAATTTCTTTTGAAAAGCACCTGGCATTGTAATTAGTATGTGACATGAATTCAAAATTTAGGTTTATGTTCATAACAGTATACACATATAGCTATAATAAACTATTATTTTTAATCTATTATAATGCATCTTTATATTTGGGTGCATGCATGCATGTTAAGTCAATTTAGTCATGTCCAACTCTTTGAAACCCTATGGATTGTAGCCCAACTAACTCTCTGTCCGTGGGGATTCTCCAAGCAAGAATATTGGAGTGGGTTGCCATTCCCTCCTCCAGGGGATCTTCCTAATCCAGGAATCAAACCCACGTTTCTTATGTCTCCTGCATTGGCAGGTGGGTTCTTTAGATTTGCACTACCTGGGAAGCCCTTATACTTGGGTAAGATGAACTAACAGATAGAAACATGGATTGAATAGGTAAAATTCTGAACCAAGCTTATATCCTAGACAGAAGAAAGATACATCAAAAAGTAAATGCAAAACCAAGCCATATATTTAAGGGCAAAATGCTCTGAAACTGCTCAGAAGCATTGTTTCAGGAATTCAGAAGACAAAGAGATTGCTTTTTTCTTTAAATTTTATTATTATTATTATTATTATTATTTAACTTTATAATATTGTATTGGTTTTGCCATACATCAACATGAATCTGCCACGGGTGTACACGTGTTCCCAATCCTGAACCCCGCCTCCCATCTCCCTCTCTATACCATCTCTCTGGGTCATCCCAGTGCATCAGCCCCAAGCATCCTGTATCTGGCATCAAACCTACATTGGCAATTTGTTTCTTATATGATATTATACATGTTTCAGTGCCATTCTCCCAAATCATCCCACCCTCTCCCTCTCCCACAGAGTCCAAAAGACTATTCTATACCTCTGTGTCTCTTTTGCTGTCTCGCATGCAGGGTTATTGTTACCATCTTTCTAAATTCTATATATATGCATTAATATACTATATTGGTGTTTTTCTTTCTGGCTTACTTCACTCTGTATAATCGGCTCCAGTTTCAGAGATTGCTTTTGACTAGAAAAGCCTTTCCTCAAGAACAGTAAATTTAGGTTAAGATTTGAAGGGGTTACTTATTTAAAAGGGTTACTCATCTTACAATAGGGCTTCCTCAGGTAGTGCAGTGGTGATGAATCTGCCTGCCAGCACAGGAGATGCAAGAGATTCTCTGGGTCAGGGAAGATGCCCTGAAGTAGGAAATAGCAACCCATTTCAGTCTTCTTGCCTAGGAAATCCCGTGGACAGAGCAGCCTGGTGGGCTACAGCCCATGTGGTCACAAAGAATTGGTGGTGTCTGTTTTCATTACAACAGTAATGAAAGGGAGAATGAAGGTATTCTAGGGTAGGAGTCAACAACTTGCTATAAAAGATCAGCAAATATTTTAAATTAGTAAATATTTAATAAGTATTAGTAATATAAGTAAATATTTTCAGCTCTTTACACCATCAGATCTCTGTTGCAGCATTCAGCTTGCCCTTGTAATGCAAAATTAGTCATAGACAATACATACATGAGTAGGCGTGGCTATGTTCCAGTAACACTTTGTTTACAAAAGTAGGCTCTGGCTGGGATTTGGCCTGCAGGTTGTATTTGGAGAACCCTGCTCTAGGACAGAGAAGGACTTGAATAAAGCCAAAATGCTTGGGAAAGCACAAATCCTTTTCCCAGAAGCAGAAAGTGATCCAGTGAGGCTGAAAGTTTGGCTATACATTGAAGATCTGTACAGAACAAGCTTGGAGAGATGCTGGGGCCCTTTATGGAGTGGCTGGAATATGCAGACTAGGCCTTATGCCCTAGGCAAACTGGAAGTTAAAATCTTTTGAGGATAGGGAGTTTCACTGTTAAAGCTAAAATACAGAGCAAGGGGGTTCATATTACGGCCATTGTTCTTTCATTCACTGACTGACTCTGCTTCATCCAAATTGCTTCCTACAAAGTTGAGAGGAATTATCATCAAATGTAAACTAGTCTTGTTACTGGCCACCTTAAAACATTTCAGTTGTTTCTCCAACTAGATGCAAAAAAAAAAAAAAGTGAATCTTCTCATATGGTATACAAGGCTCATTCCTAACCCACACCAACCATACTGAATAGCTTTATTTTTCTGATGCTATGATTTTGCATAGCTTCACCTTTGTACCTCTTTCTGTCTTTGCCTAGAATGTCTTTCATCCTTTATTTGTTCATAAACTATTCCTCTGTCTTTCCCCAGATCATCAGTTACTGAAAGCTTCTACTTATTCCCTCAGGTTTCACTGACTATGCTCTTGATTCCACACATTCTGTGTTTAAATTATGCTTGCTACACAGTGCTATAATTGTAACACAGCAAAATTACCTTCTATATTAAAGATTTCTCCTTATGAGAACTAAAGTGCTTAATTCCTCAGAACTTAACAAAGTACCTGGGATGCTGTAAGGGCTTCAAAATTATACAGGATGCATGCATACTAAGTCGCTTCAGTCGGGCCTGACTCTTTGCGACCCTATGGACAATAGCCCACCAGGCTCCTCTGTCCATGGGATTCTCCAGGCAAGAATACTGGAGTGGGTTGCCATTTCCTCCTCCAGGGATCTTCCTGACTTAGGGATTGAACCCGAGTCTCATAAATCTCCTGCATTGGCATGCAGCTCTTCAACACTAGTGCCATACAGGAAGCCCTTATACAGAAGAGTATGGTATATAGATTGGAAGGATCATAAATCTGAGTCAGAAAAGTAAGCTGATTTTTATTATGTTAATCTGGGCATGATATAATTATGGATTGAATGAGGATCTTGGCAGGAGGAATACACAGAAAAGGTATACAGAGGTGGAAAAGATGGCAGTTAGCCATCAGGACAGGAAGACAAAGAAACTGAGACAGTATCAGTAAAAGGAAGCAGAATGCCAAGATGAGAAACAGAAAAGGTTAGGAGCTTCTGATATGTTGTGCTTAGGGTCCCAGCAGAATCTCTAGGTAGAAGTGCTCCTGGAGAGTTACAAATATGGGTGGGAATCTCTTGGAATGGAGTCAGAGTTGATAACACAGGTTTGGAGGTTTTCTGCATAGTTTTCTGGGTGTTTTCTGCATAGGTGCAGCCATGGAAATGGGTAATCCTCTGTTTTTTCTTTCTCTCTCTGTCTTTCACATACGCATGAAAATAAAGAACAGTGCTGAGAAAAAGTGCCGTGGGGAATGTCCAGATTACTTTGAAGAGAGAAAGAGGAAACACAAAAGGCAAATTAGAAGGTATGGTTAGACATACAGAGAGAAATAAGAAATAATATTGACACAGACTGGGAGAAAATAAAATGCCAGTAAGAAAGGATGACCTATGATCCAAACGGTAAAGAGAAATAAGGATTCAGAAATCACTGGACTTGAAAAATTTCAGTAGAATATTCAAATAGTCTTTCTTGGTAAAGCAATGGAGGAGAAATTTGGTTGAGAGATTTTAAAGAAAAACTGGCCGGAGAAAGTTTGGAGGTAGTAATCCACCCCCTCAAAAATGGGATGTTAAAAAAAATGTGAGTAAATAATATTCTAAAGTTCTAAAGAATATTGAATAACTCATTTAATGAATTTGTTTAGGTGCCAGTCGCTATCATGTTGGAGATGTTTTTTCAAGAGTGAATACATTAGGAATAAAATAGTTATTAGAATACTATAAGGAAAAGCACATACATTTAGCAATTTTAATATCACAATTATGTGTAAGAGACATTTGCATATATTAACTGATTTCACATATGGGCTTCCCGTGGTGACACTAACAGTTAAGAACCTGCCTGCCAACGCAAAAGACCTGAGACATGGGTTCAATTCCTGGGTCAGGAAGAACCCCTGGAGAAGGAAACAGGAAAATACTTGGCACTGAGAAGGTGGTCAATATATATCGATATTTAATTCTCACAAATTGGAAAGCAGTAATTCTAAACTCCACTTTTACTGATGGACATAGTGAGCCTTGGGTGTGTGCACACTGTCGCTCAGCTGTGTCCAACATTTTGTGACCCCATAGACCAAAGCCCGCTAGGCTGTTCTGTCCATAGAATTCTCCAGGCAAGAATACTGGAGTGGTTTGCCATGCCCTCCAGGGGATCTTCTCAGCTCAGGGATCAAACCCACATCTCTTATGTCTCCTGCATTTGCCAGGCAGGTTCTTTACCACCGGCACCACCTGGGAAGCCCCATAGTGAGCCTTAAAGATACTAAAATCACTTTCCCAAGTCATGTAAGTAAATAAAAACCAGAACTCAATGCCAGATATTCTGAGCATTTCTGTAGGGATAAAGATGTGATCCAGGAAAGAGGGATTATCTGAAGATCCAGAGAAAAATGTAGTAACTTTGAATTAAAGATCTGAAGGAAATCTAATGGGATGCGATCAAGAGTACAGAGTAAGGGATTTACCTTTGGACGCTCACTCTGCTGATGCAGTTTTGTGACTTTCTCCAATGTTATGACATAAAAGAATTAAAAGTGAGGTCTGAATGGACATTTGGTCAGTTGGAGGAAAAAAAGAAAACATTTCTATAAAAGCTAAATTCTGGGATGGGTGTCTGGAAAGCAAAGATAAAAACTAATAAAGACTGGGAATTAACACAGGCTGGTTTACTACAAGGGAAAATATTAAACATTATGTAAAGTGTAAAACTCAAAATAAGTACACCATCCATTAAAGGGTATACTTGATCAAACTGGTGGAAAGAAGAATATAAACAAATATTTGTTGGATAGCTGTTGTGTGAAAGATCACATTAGACTACACAGGAAAATTAACATCACACATTAAAAGTTGTGCTTTTAGAGAACCCGTCAATAGTTGGTAAAATGGCTTAAATACGTAATATTTAAGTAGCTAACATGGAAATTAATACACAAAATCTCTATTAACCAGAGGAGAAGATGGATTTTCTCTAGGATTCCATGAGTAGCAAGAAGTGATTAACATCCAAGATATATATTACATTAAAAACAAAGCAAGCCAGAGTATATAAGGTTGAAGGTTGGCATAATGATTTAATAGAATGGGAAAATATTTTTCATTTAAATTCTAATAAGATGGGAATACCAAACCACTTGACCTGTCTCCTGAGAAATCTGTATGTAGGTCAAGAAGCAACAGTTAGAACTAGACATGGAACAACAGACTGGCTCCAAATTGGAAGAGCAGTACGTCAAGGCTGTATATTGTCACTCTGCTTATTTAACTTATATGCAGAGTACATCAAGAGAAATGCTGGACTGGTTGAAGCATAAGCTAGAATCAAGATTGCCGAGAGAAATATCAATAACCTCAGATACGCAGATGACACCACCCTATGGCAGAAAGTGAAGAATAACTAAAGAGCCTCTTGATGAAGGTAAAAGAGGAGAGTGAAAAAGTTGGCTTAAAACTCATTCAGAAAACTAAGACCATGGCATTTGGTCTCATTACTTCATGGCAAATAGATGGGGAACAGTGGAAACAGTGAAAGACTTTATTTGGGGGGGGCTCCAAAATCACTGCAGATGGTGACTGCAGTCATGAGATTAAAAGACACTTGTTCCTCGGAAGAAAAGTTATGACCAATTTAGACAGCTTATTTAAAAGTAGATACATTACTTTGCCAACAAAGGTCCATTTAGTTAAAGCTATGGTTTTTCCAGTAGTCATGTATGGATGTGAGAGTTGGACTATGAAGAAAGCTGAGCACCTAAGAACTGATGCTTTTGAACTGTGGTGTTGGAAAAGATTCTTGAGAGTCTTTTGGACTGCAAGAAGATCCAGCCAGTCAATCCTAAAGGAAATCAGTCCTGAACATTCATTGGAAGGACTGATGCTGAACCTGAAACTCCAATACTTTGGCCAGCTGATGCAAAGAACTGACTCATTTGAAAAGACCCTGATGCTGGTAAAGACTGAAGGTGGGAGCAGAAGGGGACGACAGAGGATGAGAGTGTTGGATGCCATCACTGACTCAATGGATATGAGTTTGATAAACTCCAGGCATTGGTGATGGACAGGGAGGCCTGGCGTGCTGCAGTCCATGGGGCTGCAAAGAGTTGGACATGAGTGACTGAACTGAACTGAACTGAACTGAACTGTCTAATTTAAAAGTGAACATGATAATTTTTTGCAAAGTAAAAATAGCATCAATTTGTATTATATTTGATTGTATGAAACAATAGTTATTTGAAGAGTTTTCACACATAGGTTTTAGCTCTGGGAAAAACCTGGGCTCTGGGCTGGGCATGGCACTGATGACAAAGTATTCCAGAAGTGGAGCACTGCCACTTCAAGTCCTGGCTTTTAAGAATGTTTGCAGCTTTCACCTGAGGTCCTTGGAATCCAGAGGTTTTTCTACCATATAAATAAGTCCAACTACTCTGCTGAAGAATCACATTAAAAAGCCCTGAGACCACAAGAGCAGAGAAGAGGCTCAATGGAGCCTGCTGTTCCAGCCATCCCTGCCAAGGCACCATGCATGTGAGTGAAGCCATCTTGAGTCCTCCAGACAATCACCAGGCAAATACCACTAAGTGACACTAGTCAACCACATGAAGCATGAAAATCTCCTCCCCTGACCTGTGTCCCAACTCCTAAATTACCAAAGAATGAAATGCAATAAGAATATAAATAAAATTATGATAAAACTTTGGAACAATAAGATCATTATTATTTTACTCTTCATTTAGCAATAATTCCTGGTGGCTTAGACAGTAAAGAATCTGCCTGCAATGTAGGAGACCTGGGTTCAATTCCTGGGTCAAGAAGATCCCCTGGAGAAGAGAATGGCTACTCACTCCAGTATTCTTGCTGGAAGAATTCCATGGACAGAGGAGCCTGGTGGGCTACAGTCCATGGGGTCACAAAGAGTTGAAGATGACTGAGCAACTAAAACTTTCACTTACTTTCAATCACAATAGGGTTGCTGCTGCTGCTGCTGCTAAGTTGCTTCAGTCGTGTCCAACTCTGTGTGACCCCATAGATGGCAGCTCACTAGGCTCCCCCGTCCTTGGGATTCTCTAGGCAAGAATACTGGAGTGGGTTGCCATTTCCTTCTCCAATGCATGAAAGTGAAAAGTGAAAGTGAAGTTGCTCAGTCGTGCCCGACTCTTAGTGGTAGGTGTTAATATACAACATTTCCAATGAAATGAAGCATTATATGCATTTTGTTCAAAGACTAATTTTTAATGAAAAAAGTAAGCAAAATTTATAAAGGAAAAGGCACTGACCTGATAACCGCATTGGTTGAAGCATCAATGTCTGAGGCATTTACCAATATAACATCTGTCCCAGTTGGTGCATCTTCAGGAATTGTTGTGAAATATATTTTACTGGCAAAAGTCGGGACATTGTCATTGACGTCATCCACTATGACATTGATTGTTCCAGTTCCGGTCAGGGCAGGGAATCCTAGAGGGAAAAGAAAACCAAGTTTTAATGTTCATAAATCACAAAAATAATAGCAAGCTTAACAATGGGTTGTAGACAGAACTACTAAAGAGAATGTAGAAAACACCCCAAGGTAGTATTTGTGAACATATAGACAGGTGATTGAGTAATTTTTAGTTTTGTTACAAGAAAAATATTTTTATTTAGGGACTAGTATTCTAACTCTTTCTTGGTGATACTGCACAAAAAGAATATGTCAATCTCCTAGTCTATTTTAAAGCTACTCATTCAGCAATGTAGAGCACAACAATATCATTTAAATGCCACAAAAAAGGCAGTACTGGTTTCTCTAAAATTATAGTAAAATAGATCAAGCCAGATTTGGAGCATCCCTCTGTATCTGTACTAACTTATATTTCTGTGCAGAAAATTTAAAAAAGAAAGCACTGACCTTTCACTTGCTGGAAATAGCATGTCAATGAGATGACTTGAAATCATTTCTGTTGCATTTATTTAATATTTACCATAAATATGAAATGATTCATTGTTCCAGTGCCATTATCAGCATATAGTGAAAATGCAGCATTTAGCAAAACCCTAGAGTACACTGTCTATCATACACAGGGTTAGAAGACTCTTGTGTGGTAAAGGTCAGATGTCATATTTAGTTGATTCTGTGGGTTATCTCAAAGGTAAATGGCAAATCATCTGCTTTTAGTTGTTTTTCAGAATCATTTTCAGACTTTAATATACCAAAATAGAAATAATGAAGTTCTGCTTACCTATGTTTATCTAAAATAAAATAAGGCCCTGGATACACTCACTTTTAAGATACAACTTTTCTTCCCATAAAATTATTTCTCATTAAGTGAAGCTTTAATTCTACTTACATTTGGTAGTCTATGTTTTGTAAATAAAGTCATTCTTTCACTTACTCATTCACTTCTCTGTAAAATGTTTATGAATATCTCTCTAATATCGTGGAATGGCGTTGAGATTCACAACCTTCTAATATTATTTTTTGTAATAATATTCTTATGATGTGCTAATATGTCCTTATTGCTATTCAGACTTTTCCCTGTGTTCTTAGATTGTCATTACTGATGGCACAGTACCAATCAATTTTATGTTCCAATGTATGGGAACCAAAAATCAATAGACTAGAAAATTATGGAATGCAGTAGTTTCTGTACTGTACACAAGGAAGCTCAAATTCTACGTTAGATGAAAAATTTGTATGACCACTTGAACTGGGCACTATGGCAAGGCATGAAATCTCCTAGAATATATTCAATGAAATTTAGGCTGCAGGCTGAGCTCTGTTGCCTTCTCTGTGAGATAATTTATGTCAAGTATTCCATTTATATTAACATATTTTCAAATTAATTTCTGCAGATATCTTATCTTTTAGGTGTTGGATTTTATATTGTATAAAACTAGTTCTCACTCTTTGCCTGTTCTGCATCAGTTCAGTTCAGTCACTCGGTACTGTCTGACTCTTTGCAACCCTAAGAACTACAGCACATCGGGCCTCCCTGTCCATCACCAACTCCCGGAGTTCACTCAAACTCAGGCCCATTGAGTCGGTGATGCCATCCAGCTATCTCATCCTCTGTCCTCCCCTTCTCCTCCTGCCCCCAATCCCTCTCAGCATCAGAGTCTTTTCCAATGAGTCAACTCTTTGCATGAGGTGGCCAAAGCATTGGAGTTTCAGCTTTAGCATTATTCCTTCCTATGAACACCCAGGACTAATCTCCTTTAGAATGGACTAGTTGGATCTTCTTGCAGTCCAAGGGACTCTCAAGAGTCTTCTCCAACATCACAGTTCAAAAGTATCAATTTTTCGGCTCTCAGCTTTCTTCACAGTCCAACTCTCACATCCACACATGACCGCTGGAAAAACCATAGCCTTGACTAGACGGTTCTTAGTCGGCAAAGTAATATCTTAAAGTGCTTCTAGTTTATGGTCCTAATCTCTTCTTCTCCAGGCCATCAGTTGCATGATGGAAATGAAGGCCTGTGCTAGCCAGTTCCTTTGTAAGAGTTCCAGGCCTCCAAGGCAACAAGGCTGAGCTATTGTCTCAGAAAAACCCTACAACAATTCTCAGCAGCCCCGGAACACCTTGCCTTAAACCAGCTCAACTCTGGGTCAGCTGGCTAATGGACGTAGACACAAAAATGCTCCAGAAATCAGAGATGGCTTCAGAGAGGAGGTGACATTTGAAGCTCTGCCAAATTAATTTTGTAGGAACCATATCGTTATCTGTAATCACTACACTTGACAAATATTTACCAAGCTTGTATTGTGTATTGGGGATAGAGTGATAGACCAGACTGAGGGGTCCTTGCCCTCCGAGAACTTAGGCACTAAAAAGTAAACAAATAAATAAGATAATTTCAAGTGTTGCAGATAAGATAAAGGGATAGAAAGTGAGGGGTGGGGAAGAATGACTTAAGACAGGTGCCCAGGAGATG